>JAJDFG010000321.1:2500-162500 GCA_021039105.1 Scomber colias
GTGTATATATGTGTGTGTGTATATATGTGTGTGTGTGGTGTGTGTGTGTGTGTGTGTGTGTGACTCACCGAAGACGTTGTCTGTGTCCTCCAGACCAGCAGACATGGCTCAGCTGTTTCTGTTCAGAGAGACGACAGAAAACTTCAGAAAACTTCAGAAAAGTGTAAAAAAAATCTGAAACAAAGAATTAAAATCAGCCGGCGCCTCCCTCATGACTTCCTGTTTCATAGAGCAGCAGTCTGGAGGAGAGGAGAGGTGGAGAGGAGAGGAGGAGAGGTGGAGAGGAGGAGGAGAGGAGGAGAGGAGAGGTGGAGAGGAGAGGTGGAGAGGAGGAGGAGAGGAGGAGAGGAGGAGAGGAGAGGAGAGGAGGAGAGGAGAGGTGGAGAGGAGGAGGAGAGGAGGAGAGGAGGAGAGGAGAGGAGAGGAGGAGAGGAGAGGAGGAGAGGAGAGGAGAGTCTGGGTCTCCTACTGAATACTTAAAGTTGAAGTATGTAACTCTGACACCTAGTGGTTAGAAATGGTACTGCGGCTCACGTTCAAAACACTGGAGAGAGCTGTTACTCCTCCCCCCCTCCCTCCTCCTTTCCTTCCTTCCTTCCTTCCTTCCTTCCTTCCTTCCTCACCCCCTCCCTGCCAGAGTCTACTTCACACGGGTTGCCAGTTGTTGGACGTGATCCTGCAAAAGCATCTCCTATACATACCCTGGTTTTGTTTCTCAAATTGTCACGACGTATTTGAGAGCACCTGGCAACCTGGTGGGTGGAGCATCAGTACTGACTTGGTGATTGGTAGCTAGGTGGTGGGTGGAGCATCACTACTGACTTGGTGATTGGTAGCTAGGTGGTGGTGGGTGGAGCATAAGTACTGACTTGGTGATTGGTAGCTAGGTGGTGGGGTGGAGCATCAGTACTGACTTGGTGATTGGTAGCTAGGTGGTGGGTGGAGCATCAGTACTGACTTGGTGATTGGTAGCTAGGTGGTGGGTGGAGCATCAGTACTGACTTGGTGATTGGTAGCTTGGTGGTGGGTGGAGCATCAGTACCGACTTGGTGATTGGTAGCTAGGTGGTGGGTGGAGCATCAGTACTGACTTGGTGATTGGTAGCTAGGTGGTGGGTGGAGCATCAGTACCGACTTGGTGATTGGTAGCTAGGTGGTGGGTGGAGCATCAGTACTGACTTGGTGATTGGTAGCTAGGTGGTGGGTGGAGCATCAGTACTGACTTGGTGATTGGTAGCTAGGTGGTAGGTGGAGCATCAGTACTGACTTGGTGATTGGTAGCTAGGTCTCAGTGTAGTTTTAGAGAGTTTAGTTATTATTAGGTGTTATATATTAAGTGTTCGTGTACGGCAGCTCAGAAGGGACAGATTTAGACTCAGTGGGAGGAAAGGAGAGCAGAACATGTGAGCCGTGTGTGTGTGTGTGTGTGTGTGTGTGTGTGTGTGTGTGTGTGTGTGTGTGTGTGTGTGTGTGTTGGTCTTTTTTTGCCTGTTTTTTATTTTCTTGTGTCGGACTTTTTCCGGCTTTTTTTGGTCTGTTTTTTTTGTTTTTGATTAGCCGTAATACTCTGTGGTAGTTCTTTAGTTGCAATGATAATTATTTTTTTCTCTGAGTCAGAATTCTGAGAAAAGTCAGAACTCTTTGTTCAGAGTGGCCCTGATCCTGTTCCCTATAGGATCCTGTTCCCTATATGATCCTGTTCCCCTTTATGATCCTGTTCCCTATACAATCCTGTCCCTATACGATCCTGTTCCCTATATGATCCTGTTCCCTTTATGATCCTGTTCCCTATACGATCCTGTTCCCTATACGATCCTGTTCCCTTTATGATCCTGTTCCCTATACAATCCTGTTCCCTATACGATCCTGTTCCCTATATGATCCTGTTCCCTTTATGATCCTGTTCCCTATACGATCCTGTTCCCTATACGTTCCTGTTCCCTATACGATCCTGTTCCCTATATAAAAAAAGAGAATGAGATCAACTTCCTGCGGAGGCTTGACCACAGTAGCAGGATCAATGTTAGTTAGTAGAGAGCGACTGAGTGTGAACTTTATTCATCACTGATACACTCAATTTCATTCTCCTTCTTTTTTCTTGCCTGTTTCTTGTTAACACTCCAATAAAGACTGTTAATGTGACAGTGTGTGTGTGTTGTGTGTGTGTGTGTGTGTGTGTGTGTGTGTGTCTGTGTGTCTGTGTGTCTGTGTGTGTGTGTATGTGTGTATGTGTGTCTGTGTGTGTGTGTGATTCTTGCTGTTAGTGTAAAAATTTACACATGATGCTTCAGACTTCAGCCGTGTAATGATGCTAAAGTAATCTATTACTGTTCTCACAAGGTAACTAGTTACTTTAACAGTAACTCTGGTCATCAGTAAATGTGGATTTATTTGACCTGTTAAACTCGTTTTGTCTTTTCTTGTCATGTCTTGTATATTTTTGTATCACGTGATCTTTTTAAATCTCATCGTCGTTTCTTACAGGTTTGTCTCATCGTTCAGCGTCATGTGATTTTTCCTTTTCAGGTTTTTATGTTTCTCATCGTCTCATCACATCGTGTCTCGTTGTGTTCCTCGTTGTGTCTCATTTCATCTTTGTGTCTTTTCGTGTCCAAACTGCTCTGAACAACATTCACACCCTGAACATCAGACTGATCTGTGAGCTGCTGCTGCCTCTCAGACTGGGTGGAGATGGCCACACACACACACACACACACCACACACACACACACACACACACACACACACACACACACACACACTCAGATCTAATGAAACAAACATATTGACAACAAAGCACAGCTCATTCCCAGAAGACAGCCGGAGCTCCAGCAGGAAAATGCAGCATCAGATGGAAAGAGAGAGAGAGAGAGGGAGAGAGAGAGAGGTAGAGATGGAGGGAGAAAGCTGTTTGACAGGCAGAGAGGTAGAGATGGAGGGAGAAAGCTGTTTGACAGGCAGAGGAGGAGAAGAAAACACACATGAAAAGATGGTGGATGAAAAAGAGATTAAAGGAGTGATGACAGAGACGTAGAGAGAGAAAGACAGGAGGAGAAAATGATGACAAACAGACAGAAGAATAAACTCACCTTTATCTCTCTCTGTCGGTTGTCATAGCACGTCACCCTTTCCCTCCCTCTCTCTCTCCCTTCCCTCCCTCTCTCTCTCTCCCTCTCTCTCTCTCTCTCTCTCTCTCTCTACCCCTCTCTCTCTCTCTCTCTCTCTCTCTCTCCCTCTGCCTCCACCAGAGGACCGCGACTCCCAGGGTTCCACGGGGCTTCGCTCCAGGCCAGGCGAGGGTCCGGACTGCGGCTGGAGGATTGTGGTCGATGTAGTTCCTCCGTCAGGACTCTGTGAAGCCGAGTGGAGAAGCTCTGCTGACGGCTGCAGGAGGAGAGAGAGAGAGAGTGAGAGAGAGAGAGAGAGAGAGAGAGAGGGAGAGGGAGAGGGAGAGAGAGAGAGAGAGAGAGAGAGAGAGAGGAGAGAGAGAGAGAGAGCGAGAGAGAGTGCTGGCTCACCGCTACTCAGCAGAATACTGCAGCCATCTGAGAGCAGCAAGGACAGCTGAGACACACTGAGAGGGAGGAGGAGGAGGGAGAGGAGGAGGGGCAGGAGGAAGAGGAGGAAGGAGGGAGAGGAGGAAGGGGAGGAGGAGGAGGAAAAGGTGAAAGAGAGAGGGATGGATGGAGAATAAAAGGATGAAGGAAAAGCAGTTCCCTCCCTCGAACTCAGCAGGAGGGTTAAACGTGACTCTGCTGCCCCCTGCTGTCTGATGAAGAGACACACAAGCAACTACACACTGATGGTCACACACCTCAAACTGCAGGAACCTTTATAGACATGATGATGTCATAACTAAACAAGGCAGGGGGGGGGGGAACAGGAAGTAACACTAACAAAATACACAAGGAGAGAATAACTTTCAAAATAAAGCACCAGGATGTGACACTGACAGCATTACATCATACATCTATTACATCATACATCTATCTAACTATTCTTATTCAACTCTTCAGGTATATGTCTGTGTCCTGAACATTAACTATTAACACGAATAAGAGGAAACAGGAACATGAATCTGGTCTTCTTCGTGGGTCCGACTCTAAAACAGCTCAAACTCTGATCTGTGTGTGTTTATTCAGATTATTGATGCATTTAAGAGTTTGAATAGTTTAGATGTAAAAAGTGTTTCTGGTTCAGTGTTTTAATGTTTAGAGTCTAAACAGCATGAAGAGCAGCGTGAGACAGAAGAGTTGCATTCAGTGTTTATTTCTCTTTACATACATCTCATGTCTAATATCATCAAAGACATTTATAAGCAGCAGCTCTTCAGTTCAGTTCAGTTCAGTTCTTTATTATTATTAAAATCAATAAACTGCAGCTAATTACACACAAAATAATATTAATTTACCTTCTGGTGGTTTTAATCAGATAAGGGTTAGTGTTTGGCTTTATTAGCTCACAAAGCCCTCTAGTGGCCGTGTGAAGTATGACAGCCAGGAACAAGAGGTCCTCAAACACTCACATGTCTCACATGTCATATATTTTGGGTTTTTTTGCCTTCATTGTGTAGGTTAGTGGAGCGAGACAGGAAACTGGAGGCGGGGGGGGGGGGGGGGGGGGGGTGACATGCAGGATAAGACCGCTCGGTGCGGGATTCGAACCGGGGTCGCCTGCATCGAGGACTGTAGCCTCAACACACAGGGGGGAGGGGGGTGCTCTACCCCTAGATCTGCAGCTTTTATAACACTTTCTATAATTCTGTCTTTCTGAGTCGTTTAACTTTCTCTTCTTCATCTATGTTCTGATCGTTTGGCTTCATGGTGAAATAAACCGAGTAATGATCTGATATCTCATCATCCTGGACCCTGAGATCAGAGATTTCAACGTTCCTGGTGATGACCAGATCCAGAGTGTGACCCTCCTGGTGTGTCGCTCCCTCTACATGCTGAGTAAGACCAGACTCTTTCAAAAGCTTCATAAACTCAATAGTTGACGTCTTCCTGTCATCGTCAACATGGATATTAAAGTCTCCAGTAATAACAACACTTTTGTAACCTACAGAAATTTCATCCAGGAACCTTTTAAACTCTTTCAGGAAGGAGTCAAACTGTTTAAAACCTGGTGGGCGATACACATTGATGGACAGGACCGGTTGGATCCACTCATCAGGTTTCATCTCTGCAGCAACATATTCAAAGGTTTCTGGGTTTCTGTTTGTTCTTCTTCTTTCTCCCTGTAAATCCTGTTTATACTGAACTGCTACCCCTCCTCCTTTCTTTTTCCTCTCCTGCTTGACGTTGAAAGTTGGTCGTGATGACCTCGCGGTGGAACAGAAACAGAAGTTTGGAGGGGAAGCTTCCCGGAGAACTTTATTCCCGCCTTTCCCTTTTAACCAGGTCTCAGTGGAGAGAAACACATCCAGAGCGTTTCGTGTTATGAGGTTTTTAATGACTTCTGGGATTCTACACTTCTTCTTTGTTTTATTTAGTGAACAGACATTCAGCAGCCCAACCTTTATTGTTCCAGGAGGTTTTTGGTTTTTGTTGCTTTTCTGTTTTTCATTATGTTGACGGTTTGATTTATCACACGTTTCCTGCTGCTCTCCATCATTCTGCTTGCTTTCATCTTCCTTTGTCTCTTCCTTAATGTCACTCTGTTTATTTTGGGTTGCTTGCACACATTCGTCCCACTCAGTTTGATCACCTTGTTGCCTGTTGTTCAGTGTTGTGAGATCTGAGCTGGTGGATCTTTGACTATTCACTGACCAATCACAAGCAAACATTAACCTTTTGCTCCAGGAAGACTTTCCTCGTTAAAAAAGCCTTTGTAGCTTTGCTGGTTTTGACCAACACAGCAGAAACATGAAAGAAGAAATGCTGAACAAGCAGAGAACTTGTTCTTTTGTTCTGCCTTCATCTTTCTAAGAATCTCTGCCTTTGCTTTACGTTCTTGTTCTTCTTTGGCTCGCTTTTCCTCTTGTTGTCGTTGTTGTTCTTCTTTGGCTCGCTTTTCCTCTTGTTGTCGTTGTTGTTCAACCATCTCCTGAAGCTTCCTCCTGTGAATAACAAGGTGAAGATACAGTTAACATGATGGGAAGTGAATTCTTTCTAAAGGTCTTAGGCTAAGTTGTCTGTGTTTGGTTGAGTGACTGTGAATGCGTCACTGTGCGATCAGAGTCATAGATGCTTAGACTGCATGTTAAAACACGACCAATCATAGCTTGACGTCTTTCACGATGTGATGTCATCAGAAGGAGGTGCAAATCCTTTTTTAATTAATTACTCATTTCTGTCCTCATCTCTTTGCTGGTGTATGTCCATGTATGTTTGTAAGCTCTTTCCTTTTCTATGCTGAGCTGCTAAAGATTTAACTCTAACTAATAATCTGTTAGTTATAGATAGTTTTAAGGCACATTCCTCAGTGAGTGGTGAAGGGCCTCCTCTTTCTGTCTGCTGGTGTTTCCATAGAAAGTAACCAATCATTCAATCAATCTTTATTTATAAAGCACCAAATCACAACAGAGTCATGTGAAGACTCTTTCCACATAGAGCAGGTCTAAACCGAACTCTTCAGGTTCCATTTAAAGAGACCCAACATTCCCACATGAGCAGCACTTGGTGACAGTGGAGAGAAAAAACTCCCTTTAACAGGAAGAACCCTCAGAACCAGACTCAGAGTGAGAGAACATCTTTTAACAGGAAGAACCATCAGAACCAGACTCAGAGTGGGAGAACATCTTTTAACAGGAAGAACCCTCAGAACCAGACTCAGAGTGGGAGAACATCTTTTAACAGGAAGAACCCTCAGAACCAGACTCAGAGTGGGAGAACATCTTTTAACAGGAAGAACCCTCAGAACCAGAATCAGAGTGGGAGAACATCTGCCTCGACTGGTTGGAGTAGAGAGGAGCGAGAGGAAGGAGAGAGAGGAAGAGGAGGAGAGAGAAGCACATTGAAGGTCCGGGACTGGAATCTGTCATCCGGACGTCTCCAGGCCCAGATTACCTGTGAGACCAGAAAGCACAGACAACTCCGGGGAAGAAGTTTAGCTTATTGAAGCATTAATAGAACATGAATGTTAATGGATATAGATGGATGGATAGAGAGAGAGAGAGAGGAGGAGAGAGGAGCCCAGTGCATCATGGGAGTCCCCCGGCAGTCTAAGCCTATAGCAGCATAAACTAGGAGCTGGAACCGGCCCGAACTATAAGCTTTATCACAAAGGAACGTTTGAAGCCTACTCTTAAACGTAGAGAGGGTTCTGCACCCCGGAACCAATCTGTGAGATGGTTCCACAGGAGAGGAACCTGAGAACTGAAGGCTTTGCCTCCTGGTCTACTTTTAGAGATACTAGGAACCACAAGTAGACCTGCATGCTGTGAGCGCAGTGTTCTAGTAGGTTCATAAGGTTCTATGAGCTGGGAGCACAGTGTTCTAGTAGGTTCATAAGGTTCTATGAGCTGGGAGCGCAGTGTTCTAGTAGGTTCATAAGGTTCTATGAGCTGGGAGCGCAGTGTTCTAGTAGGTTCATAAGGTTCTATGAGCTGGGAGCGCAGTGTTCTAGTAGGTTCATAAGGTTCTATGAGCTGGGAGGGCAGTGTTCTAGTAGGTTCATAAGGTTCTATGAGCTGGGAGCGCAGTGTTCTAGTAGGTTCATAAGGTTCTATGAGCTGGGAGTGCAGTGTTCTAGTAGGTTCATAAGGTTCTATGAGCTGGGAGTGCAGTGTTCTAGTAATAATAATAATAATAATAATAACTTTATTTTGTATAGCGCCTTTCATAAAACCCAAGGTCGCTTCACAATAACAAGAACACAGACAAACATACACATTTAGCCGCCAAAAGCCTGCAGGAACCAGTGCCTTTTCAACAGAGATTTAAAATTGTCCAGAGTTGGTGCCTGGCGAATGTCCTGAGGGAGCGAATTCCAAATGTAGGAGCTACCACACTGAAAGCCCTGCTCCCAAAGGTTTGCCTTCTGGTGCGGGGGATGGACAGGAGGCCCAAGTCGGCGGAGCGCAGGTCCCGTGAAGGGGGGTAGACATGGAGAAGGTCTGTTAGGTACTGGGGTGCAACGAGATTTATAGGTGAGAAGAAGAAGTTTGAAAGTGATGCGGAACTTAATTGGAAGCCAGTGCAGCTGTTTGAGTGTGGGGGTGATGTGCTGCCAGGGTTTTGTTCGAGTGAGAACCCTGGCAGCTGAGTTTTGGACGTGTTGGAGCCTGTCCAGTGTTTTATTGGGGACCCCATACAGGATGGCATTGCAATAGTCCAGACGTGAGGTGATGAATGCATGTATGAGAGTCTCGGCAACTGAGTCAGTGAGTGAAGGATGGAGTCTTGAAATGTTCCTTAGGTGGAAGAAGGCGGATTTGGTGACAGATTTAATGTGTGTGTCATATGAGAGTGTGGAGTCCAAAATAACACCAAGATTCCGCACCTCTGAGGACAGCGAGATGCAGGAGCCATCAACTTGGAGGACAAGATCATCTACTTTGTGGAGCAGATTCTTGGGAGCGACAACCATGAGTTCTGTCTTCTGACTGTTGAGTTTGAGCAGGTTGGTGGTCATCCAGACTTTTATGTCATGCAGGCAGTTGATGAGGGATTGTGGAGGGAGCTGGGTAGAAGGTGATGTGCTGAGATAGAGTTGGGTATCGTCAGCGTAGCAATGGAAATTCAAACCATGGTGGCGGATGATCTGGCCGAGCGGGAGCATGTAGATGGTAAAGAGGAGGGGACCAAGTACGGAACCTTGTGGCACACCGTGGTTAACCGAGGCAGGGAGGGAGCTGGATCCATTAAAGGTAACAAACTGTTTTCTGGTGGATAGATAGGAAGTGAACCAGGATAGAGCAGTACCAGTGAGTCCAAGGTGAGTAGAAAGGCGGTTGAGCAGGATTGAGTGCGAGACCGTATCGAAAGCGGCCGTCAGGTCCAGCAGAACCAGTAGGTTCATAAGGTTCTATGAGCTGGGAGCGCAGTGTTCTAGTAGGTTCATAAGGTTATATGAGCTCTTTAAGATATGATGGAGTCTGATTGGAGCCATTGAGAGCTTTGAAGGTGAGGATACATATACTTTGTTAGATGTGTAGTCTCCTTCTTCTCTTCTTCTTCTTCATCTGCTTTTATTTATTCTATTTCAGTCTATTTATTTTTTCAAATGTCTTTTTTGTTTTAGCTGTGTGTCTTGTTTTTAATCTGGTTGTCATGTTTTTATTGTCTTTAAAGTACAGATGGAGTGGCACCTGTAATATAGTGACAATAAAGCTTCTATTTCTATTTCTTATTGGTTGCATCAAAGGGTCAGTCCTGTAAGACTTCTGGCTGATGACATCTGATATGTGTATAAATATGAGATGTACGATGGATTTCTTGCATTAAACTACTTCAGTGTATAAGTCTGATCTTTAACCCTGTGAGATACGACACTGTACAGTCGAGTCTTAAAGGGGACAAATCATGCTGTTAGTGGTAGTAGAGAACCAGAATATTAATATAGAGCTGGAAATGTGCAGAATATGTCGTTCACATCATGATAATAACAATCTGTACATTTTATTTTCAACATGTGACATCAGAGGGAAGTGAGACTTACTCAATTTCCTTCAGTGCAGCTTTGAAAGCTTGAGTGGAGCTCCTTAGTTCAGCAGCTGCTTTCCTCAGTTCTTCACTGGGCCCAGTGACATTGTTATTTTTAATGGCCCTCTTGTAGTTGTCTATAGTATCTGGCAGTGTCAGTGCCACAGTGAATACTCCTCCTCCAACCTGGAAAATATAACAAGACTTTTCTAAAACATCAACCACAGTTTGACTGTTAACCATCTGAGGTGTTAAGATGAAGGATTTATCAGCCCAACATCAAGATGTGAAGCTGCTTCCTCGAATCCATTTCAGCAGGATAACTATTTATATTCTTACTATCCACCTGTTTGTATTCACATTTCAATCTGCATGAATGGAAATTTGAAAAAGACTTGAAATATGTGACTGCTGCTCTTTTATCACTTGGTTGTGTCGTCTGCAGCAGGTTAAAGTGGAGAATCAGCAGCACCTGCTATTTATCAGCTAATGTTCGCACAGTGTGAGAGGATACAAACAAACTTTCTGTACATTTGGTTAAAGATTTGTGCTGGATGGAAACTCGCGTCCACTTACTGTGTGTGTGTCATTCCTCAGACTACAATAAACTATTAATGATCAATGATCAAAGACAACACCAAAAACATTCCTTTGGTCACTGATAACTGTCTTTCATAACTTACCTGTACTGCTCCTTTGCCAAATGTGATTAAGGCGTCTAAAGTTGCCTGTTGGGCGAACCCTGCAGCCTGATTCCTGATGAAAGTTTCCAGGTCGAACCCTGGACCATTACTCCTGCCCAGCACCCCTGCTGTTTGTAGGGCTTCTCTCAGTTTGATGATGGCAGGCACCAACACTTTTCTTGCCACTCCTACAACCTCCATCCAGGGTATTTTATGTCGTTTTGCGATGGCCCGAAGGATGCACTCTATGACGTAATCATCGGTCACAGATTGATCTGAACTGTTACTGATTTCTTCCGTCAGCTCTGTTAGATGTCTCTGGATCTTTTCTCCAAGCTTTTTATTATCCTCAGAAATCTTCTGTGCTTTTTTAAGTGTGCCTTTTTCTATCCACCACTCAATTAGTTTCGATGTTAAAGTCACAGTTGACCCGATGGCCCCGGACACTCCTCCAACTGCAAGGAGGGGAGCTGCTGCTCCTGCAGTAAAGATCGTAGCAATGCCTCCTCCGATCATCGCCAACCCTCCAAGTACAGTGGCAGTGTTTCCTACAGCACAGCCAGCATTGCATTTCTCATTAACAGACTCAAGCTCACCTGCTAAATCTCTCAGGCCATCACTAAAATCTAATCGCTGATCCAACCATGAAAAGATGAGTTCATACAGCTGATCCTCTGCTGACATGATGAGGCCTGAAAAACATGAAAAAAATGACAGAACATATACGATAAAGTCTGGAAGCAGACATGTCAAACAGGACAGGAAACAGATGGATCAGAATAAAAGCAATAACTCAGTCATCCTCCTGAGAGGAACACACCTCTGTAAATGTCATCGTATTGACAGTAGCGGCTTGTACAGCGCCTTCAAGTTCTACGTCAACACAAGATGGATCTCTAACAGTGTAATGTCTCAGTGTGACCAGCAGTGGGAGCTCTAACAGTGTAATGTCTCAGTGTGACCAGCGGGTGGAGCTCTAACAGTGTAATGTCTCAGTGTGACCAGCAGGTGGAGCTCTAACAGTGTAATGTCTCAGTGTGACCAGCGGGTGGAGCTCTAACAGTGTAATGTCTCAGTGTGACCAGCGGGTGGAGCTCTAACAGTGTAATGTCTCAGTGTGACCAGCAGGTGGAGCTCTAACAGTGTAATGTCTCAGTGTGACCAGCAGGTGGAGCTCTAACAGTGTAATGTCTCAGTGTGACCAGCAGGTGGAGCTCTAACAGTGTAATGTCTCAGTGTGACCAGCGGGTGGAGCTCTAACAGTGTAATGTCTCAGTGTGACCAGCAGGTGGAGCTCTAACAGTGTAATGTCTCAGTGTGACCAGCGGGTGGAGCTCTAACAGTGTAATGTCTCAGTGTGACCAGCGGGTGGAGCTCTAACAGTGTAATGTCTAACAATGTAATGTCTCAGTGTGACCAGCGGGTGGAGCTCTAACAGTGTAATGTCTCAGTGTGACCAGCGGGTGGAGCTCTAACAGTGTAATGTCTCAGTGTGACCAGCGGGTGGAGCTCTAACAGTGTAATGTCTCAGTGTGACCAGCGGGTGGAGCTCTAACAGTGTAATGTCTCAGTGTGACCAGCGGGTGGAGCTCTAACATCTACTGTAGAACCTGCTCTATATGTAAAGTGCATTTGGAGCTGGATCAATAATGATTGATTCATTGATTGTTGATTTACTTTATTTAACAAATAACATTAAGAACATTTGGTACACATTAGTTTTGAAAGTTGTTTAAATGACAGAAGTTGTGAGTTTCAGTGTGTAGTTGTGAGTTTTCAGTGTGTAGTTGTGTCATTTAGTTAAATGTGTTCATTATAGTTTTTAAGAAACAATCTATGATGATAATTAGTAGTTACACTCAAAGCCTCACTGAAAACTAAATATTTTGTTAGTTGAAGAAAAATGAAAAAATAATTTAACACTTTTTTTGAGTTGTTTCTGATCATTTGTTCTAAATAATCTCTTTACAATGAGTTAAAGATTAACTGTAACAGAAAATGAGTTAAAGGACCAATAAAATAAACTGTAACCTAACTTAAACAAAGTGATCATTTGATCTTTATGAAGCTAAGCAGACCTGAACCACAGCGCTGTCACATCATAAAACATCATTATTGATTAACAGCGTTAACACTGTTGTTCCCATGGTAACAGGAATCTATACATCTACACTTTGATCCTGGCAGCAAACCTTTATTGTCACCGTCACCGTCTCTACCTGTAATCTGTTATATCACTATTATCTCTGCATTTCATTCCTTCTTTACTCTGACACAGATTAACATCAGCTGTATTTATTCATATTTACATATAATCTGCATTTTTTTAAATCAACTAGCATCAAAAATACAGTTTAGCAGTAAAGCTTAATGCTCTTTGCAGTAATAATGCTTTAGATAAATACTTTACCACTAGCTGAAGTGTAGAACTACTACACAGTATTAATATAGAAATCACCATCAACTCACATCACACCACAGGCAGCAGGTGTTTGGAGCTGATTACTGTCTCTACTAAATATTACTTGTTTCTTATATTTTCCCACAAGTTAATTCAAATAACTCACCAAAGTCCTTTATGGTATATATCTCTGAACCTTCACCTATAATTGAGGTGATTGTTAGTTTTTGAAAGAACATTTTTAACAAGAAACTGATTTTTAAAAACTCCTCTCAGTGACTCGTACCGCTGGATTAAATCAGTGAATCTCACCTGGAGTTAAATTTGTGGAGCAGGTTTTCCTCTCTGGTCCCGACGTGTCTGCTGCTGTCAGCTCCTCTCTGCTTTTATTGGCTGCTTCAGAGTCACATGGTGTCAAGACACAAACTTCTGTGATTCCTCCCACACTCACACACACAGAGATCATCAGCTGCTCAAACTGTTTATGAAACTAAAACAACTTATTATCATATTACCAGTGGCGGTTTTTGCTATGGGTAATGTGGGCAACCGCCCAGGGCACAATCTACTTGGTGGTGCACGAGCGCTTCCAAAAGAAAGAAAAGAAAAAAAAAATCTGTCCTCAAAAAAAGAAAAGCGCGCCCTCAAAAAAAAAAAAAAAAATCTCCATTTTTCTGGACTAATAGACTAATAGGCTTATTTCCACATCAAGTTGGTGCAGTGGGCGATGAGGCGCCCCTACTATCACATCAACTTGCTGCTGAGAGTCATGTATACAGGTTGTGTCTGTCAGAAGATAAGGCAAATGGAGGAGACGGGGGGGGGGAGGGGGATCAACTTGCGACTGCACAGGCTGTGAGCAGGTTGTGAGTGAGTCTCACTCTCAGAGGAAAAGCAAGGGGGGGGGGATAGACTTATAGCTACATGTAAGTTATTGGGTTATGTGAAAATGCAATAAATAAATAAATAACTCCCTGATAGCAGGGTTAGGGTTAGCCTAACAATCTAATCACACAGAAAACATTTTAATGCCAGTTGTAAAAAGGGTGAAAGTCTGTCAGATTGTTAATTATTAGTATTTTTCATTTATTTATTTTATTTCATTCATTTGTATGATGACGGATGTGTGTAATTTACTTTGATGTTTACTATATTTCATTTATTTATCTTATTTTTTGTGTTATGAAGGATTTGTGGGGAGGGGGGGTGGGTGCCGATAGTCGGTCCACCAGAACATGAATCTGGTCTTCTTCGTGGGTCCGACTCTAAAACAGCTCAAACTCTGATCTGTGTGTGTTTATTCAGATTATTGATGCATTTAAGAGTTTGAGTAGTTTAGATGTAAAATGTGTTTTAATGTTTAGAGTCTAAACAGCATGAAGAACAGCGTGAGACAGAAGAGTTGCATTCAGTATTTATTTCTCTTTACAAACATCTCATGTCTAATATCAGTAATGTTTATTAAACACACGTTTGTCACATAAACCACTTTGTATTATTTGGCTGCACATCAAAGACATTTATAAGCAGCAGCTCTTCAGTTCAGTTCAGTTCAATCAATTAACTTACAGCTAATTACACACAAAATAATATTAATTTACCTTCTGGTGATTTTAATCAGATAAGGGTCAGGGTTGAATTGCATGTTTAAAATCCTGTTATTTTCCATTTGAAGGCAGTTTTAAGCCCATAATGTAAAGCATTTCTTACCAGAGTGTCTTAACTGGGAATCAATCACGGCTCTGCTGCGACTCCCACACTCCAAAATGGTCCTTTGGTGGAGCTGAGGCTGGCTTGGCTGCACCTGGGTGTTTAGCGTGGAGGTGCTAACTCAAACTCCACGTACTCCGGTGGTAGTTAAACCCCTCTAGTGGCCGTGTGTAGTATGACAGCCATGAACAAGAGGACCTCAAATACTCACATGTCTGTCAGTCATTAGATCTGCAGCTTTTTTTTTATTTTTGGGGCTTTTTTGCCTTCATTGTGTAGATTAGTGGAGCAAGAGAGGAAACTGGAGGCAGGGAGGGGGGAATGACATGCAGGATAAGACCGCTCGGTGCGGGATTCGAACCGGGGTCGCATTCATCGAGGACTGCAGCCTCAACACACGGGGGGGGGGGGTGCTCTACCCCTAGATCTGCAGCTTTTATAACACTTTCTATAATTCTGTCTTTCTGAGTCGTTTAACTTTCTCTTCTTCATCTATGTTCTGATCGTTTGGCTTCATGGTGAAATAAACCGAGTAATGATCTGATATCTCGTCATCCTGGACTCTGAGATCAGAGACTTCAACGTTCCTGGTGATGACCAGATCCAGAGTGTGACCCTCCTGGTGTGTCGCTCCCTCTACATGCTGAGTAAGACCAGACTCTTCCAAAAGCTTCATAAACTCAATAGTTGACGTCTTCCTGTTATCGTCAACATGGATATTAAAATCTCCAGTAATAACAACACTTTTGTAACCTACAGAAATTTCATCCAGGAACCTTTTAAACTCTTTCAGGAAGGCCTCTATCTCAACCATTGTTAAACCTGGTGGGCGATACACATTGATGGACAGGACCGGTTGGATCCACTCATCAGGTTTCATCTCTGCAGCAACATATTCAAAGGTTTTTGTGTTTCTCTTTCTTATTTTTTCTCCCTGTAAATCCTGTCTATACTGAACTGCTACCCCTCCTCCTTTCTTTTTCCTCTCCTGCTTGACGTTGAAAGTTGGCCGTGATGACCTCGCGGTGGAACAGAAACAGAAGTTTGGAGGTGAAGCTTCCCGGAGAACTTTATTCCCGCCTTTCCCTTTCAACCAGGTCTCAGTGGAGAGAAACACATCCAGAGCGTTTCGTGTTATGAGGTTTTTAATGACTTCTGGGATTCTACACTTCTTCTTTGTTTTATTTAGTGAACAGACATTCAGCAGCCCAACCTTTATTGTTCCAGGAGGTTTTTGGTTTTTGTTGCTTTTCTGTTTTTCATTATGTTGACGGTTTGATTTATCACACGTTTCCTGTTGCTCTCTATCATTCTGCTTGCTTTCATCTTCCTTTGTCTCTTCCTTAATGTCACTCTGTATATTTTGGGTTGCTTGCATACATCCGTCCCACTCAGTTTGATCACCTTGTTGCCTGTTGTTCAGTGTTGTGAGATCTGAGCTGGTGGATGTTTGACTATTCACTGACCAATCACTGAGCACAGATTGACCTTTTGCTCCAGGAAGACTTTCCTCGTTAAAGCCTTTGTAGCTTTGCAGGAAACACAAAAGAACAAATGCTGAACAAGCAGCGAAGATAATGAACTTCTTCTTTTGTTCTGCCTTCATCTTTCTAAGAATCTCTGCCTTTGCTTTACGTTCTTGTTCTTCTTTGGCTTGCTTTTCCTCTTGCTGTCGTTGATGTTCAATCTTTGCTTTACGTTCTTGTTCTTCTTTGGCTCGCTTTTCCTCTTGCTGTCGTTGATGTTCAATCTTTGCTTTACGTTCTTGTTCTTCTCTGGCTCGCTTTTCCTCTTGTTGTCGTTGATGTTCAACCTCCTGAAGCTTCCTCCTGTGAATAACAAATGTGAAGATACAGTTAGCATGATGGGAAGTGAATTCTTTGTAAAGGTCTTAGGCTAAGTTGTCTGCGTTTTGTTGAGTGAGTGTTAATGCGTCACTGTGCGATCAGAGTCATAGATGCTTAGACTGTATGTTAACACACGACCAATCATAGCTTGACGTCTTTCATGACGTGATGTCATCAGAAGGGGGTGCAAGTCCGTTTTTAATTAAATACTCATTTCTGTCCTCATCTCTTTGCTGGTGTATGTCCATGCATGTTTGTAAGCTCTTTCCTTTTCTATGCTGAGCTGCTAAAGATTTAACTCTAACTAATAATCTGTTAGTTATAGATAGTTTTAAGGCACATTCCTCAGTGAGTGGTGAAGGGCCTCCTCTTTCTGTCTGCTGGTGTTTCCATAGAAAGTAATCAATCAATCAATCAATCTTTATTTATAAAGCACCAAATCACAACAGAGTCATGTGAAGGCTCTTTCCACATAGAGCCCTAACCCTCAGAACCAGACTCAGAGTGGGAGAACATCTTTTAACAGGAAGAACCCTCAGAACCAGACTCAGAGTGGGAGAACATCTTTTAACAGGAAGAACCCTCAGAACCAGACTCAGAGTGGGAGAACATCTTTTAACAGGAAGAACCCTCAGAACCAGACTCAGAGTGGGAGAACATCTTTTAACAGGAAGAACCCTCAGAACCAGACTCAGAGTGGGAGAACATCTGCCTGGACCGGTTGGAGTAGAGAGGAGAGAGAGGAAGGAGAGGAGGAGAGAGAGGAAGGAGAGGAGAGAGAGGAAGGAGAGGAGAGAGAAGCACATTGAAGGTCCAGGACTGGAATCTGTCATCCGGACGTCTACAGGCCCAGATTACCTGTGAGACCAGAAAGCACAGACAACTCCGGGGAAGAAGTTTAGCTTATTGATGCATTAATAGAACATGAATGTTAATGGATATAGATGGATGGATAGAGAGAGAGAGGGAGGAGGAGAGAGGATAGATGGATGGATAGAGAGAGAGAGGGAGAAGGAGAGAGGATAGATGGATGGATAGAGAGAGAGAGGGAGAAGGAGAGAGGATAGATGGATGGATAGAGAGAGAGAGGGAGGAGGAGAGAGGATAGATGGATGGATAGAGAGAGAGAGGGAGAAGGAGAGAGGATAGATGGATGGATAGAGAGAGAGAGGGAGGAGGAGAGAGGATAGATGGATGGATAGAGAGAGAGAGGGAGGAGGAGAGAGGATAGATGGATGGATAGAGAGAGAGAGGGAGGAGGAGAGAGGAGCCCAGTGCATCATGGGAGTCCCCCGGCAGTCTAAGCCTATAGCAGCATAAACTAGGAGCTGGAACCCCTAACCCCAACTAGAAGCTTTATCACAAAGGAACGTTTGAAGCCTCTTAAACGTAGAGAGGGTTCTGCCCCCCGGAACCAATCTGGAAGATGGTTCCACAGGAGAGGAACCTGAGAACTGAAGGCTCTGCCTCTTGTTCTACTTTTAGAGATACTAGGAACCACAAGTAGACCTGCATGCTGGGAGCGCAGTGTTCTAGTAGGTTCATAAGGTTCTATGAGCTGGGAGCACAGTGTTCTAGTAGGTTCATAAGGTTCTATGAGCTGGGAGCACAGTGTTCTAGTAGGTTCATAAGGTTCTATGAGCTGGGAGCACAGTGTTCTAGTAGGTTCATAAGGTTCTATGAGCTGGGAGCGCAGTGTTCTAGTAGGTTCATAAGGTTCTATGAGCTGGGAGCACAGTGTTCTAGTAGGTTCATAAGGTTCTATGAGCTGGGAGCGCAGTGTTCTAGTAGGTTCATAAGGTTCTATGAGCTGGGAGCACAGTGTTCTAGTAGGTTCATAAGGTTCTATGAGCTGGGAGCGCAGCGTTCTAGTAGGTTCATAAGGTTCTATGAGCTGGGAGCACAGCGTTCTAGTAGGTTCATAAGCCAGAATATTAACATAGAGCTGGAAATGTGCAGAATATGTCGTTCACATCATGATCATAAACAATCTGTACATTTTATTTTCAACATGTGACGTCAGGGAAGTGAGACTAATGGCCCTTTTCCACTGCACGATTTAGTAACGGTACGGTACGGTACGGTACGACTCTACCCGCTTTGTGCCCTTTTCCACTGGGGGCCGGACCTGGGAACCGTTACCATTTTTCGTACCTGTTTCAGAGGTGGTACTAACCGAGCCGAACTGATACTAAATTGTCACGTGAACGGCGCTGTCCACTGATTGGTCGAAGGAGATGTCGTCATACATGCGACGACGCTCGGGGTAAGCACAAACACAAACACAGAAGATGGAAGGAACAACAAAGAAATCGACACCGTGGTCGGTGACAGAAGTGCAGACCTTTCTGTGCGTGGTGGCCGAGGACCGCATCCAGAAGGAGCTGGATGGAGCAACGCGGAACGAAAAGGTGTTCCAGGAGGTAGCCCAGCTGATGGCCGCCCAGGGCTTCCACAGAAGTTTTCAGCAGTGCCGCGACAAGCTGAAAAAGTTGAAGAGCGACTACCGGCAGGTGAAGGACCACAACAGCCGGAGTGGGGTGAACCGCAAGACGTGGAAGTGGTTCGACCAAATGGACGGCATTTACGGCCACCGTCCGGCGAACCAGGGGAAGGAGAGTGGCTTGGACACGGCGATGTCTTTGCTAGCGGCTATAGATAATGGTAAGTGTTGCTGATCCCCTTGCCTTGTTCCGCAGCTTACATGTTAACAAATACATGGTTTATGTCTTAAAAGTTACATGTCCAGTCGTGAACTTGTGTAAAAGTTCCGTATAGTTTTTATGTGAGGTAGCAAACAACACCATCTTTTAAGCTAACGTTACTGCTTTGTAGGCTAACGCTAACTTCGTAGGCTATTGTTTTTAAGCACGGTGTCAATGACGAATGTGCATCTCACTTAACCTAATGCTGTTATTGTGTGTTTCAGTGCATGAGTTTTGTATGTTCACACTTTCTTTTTTCCCCCTCAAGACTCGGTTTGTGCAAGCGAGGAGTGTTCCCTCTTTGAAGACTCCTCAACGCCGCTGGAATCGGAACCAGATCAACAAGCACTGGTACCGAGACCATCAACCCCTGAACCAACACCGTTGTTGGCACCTGCTGCAATAAGCACTCCACGCCCTGGTAAGAATTGCCAAATGTCACCATGTAGCTTTTAACATTCAAACGTTTTTCTGCAATGTTTTTCCCCATAACTTTGGTCAACTACCTCCCATTTACACTTTCCTTCATTTGTTATTTAGGCAAGAGGAAAAGAAGCCTCTTCCAGGAAAACACTGGTGTCCTGCGTGACATGATGGCGGCAGATGAGCGCTACCAGGACAGGATGCTGGACCAGCGTGAGAGGATGTTGGAGCAGCGTGAACGCCACTTCAACGCGATGATGGAGCAGGAGAGGACTACTAGGAGGGAAGAGGGGGCTCAGACCGCTGCCTTCAATCAAGCCCTGCTTGGAGTGCTGGGTCAGATTGCGCAGGCAATCGCAGGGAGGAACCCAGCTCCACCACCCCTGGACTGACTGGAGCCCACTGACACCGCACTACTGCCCAGACACCGCACTACTGCGCACTGACTTTGCACTACATGCTCAATGCACTTGTATATAGTTTTCACCCTTGTATATAGTTTGCATTACTTCTTTCTACTTTCTTTTCACCCTTGTATATAGTTTGCACTACTTCTGTCTTCTGTTTTGTCTACTGTGTCACACATATGTGTGTTTTTTATTAAAGAGCTTTCACTAAACCATATGACTTGTACTCTTTACTAAACAATATGACTTTGTCATAACTACATTACACAAGCATGGGTCTGACTACATTGTGACATGTCTCCATCTATTTCACAAGTAACCATTATCTATGAAATGGCTGCACCCACACATTGATACACCCATCAATACTACTGTTTTGATGTTGCCCACCTGCAGTACATCTGGACACTATTGTGTCCAGATGTACTGCAGGTGGGCAACATCCTTAATGTGAATTAATAATTGGGTTATTTTATACCATTATCTATTATTACTACTACTAGTATTATTGTGTCCAGATGTACTGCAGGTGGGCTCAGAAAAGAGGCAGAAAAAAAACTATATGAAGGCGTTTTATTTACAAAGTATAAAGTATAGACAAACATCAAAAGTAATATAAACAATGTGGCTACTTATACATGGTGTGGTTTATTCTCCACATTAACAATTACCTATCTGACATCAAGTAACGCATCAAACCATCACGCACATCACTGCCCTCCTCTTCAACCTCCTGTGCCACTGCCATCCCTGGCTCAACTGCTGTTGCAACTGCATCCCATTCTTCCTCATATCTCTCACCATGACTTTCACAGAGGTTATGAAGAGCACAGCAAGTCACCACCATTGACTTCACCAGCGGGAGATCACAGTCGTTTCTTTTCAGAAGACAACGCCACCGTCCCTTCAGTCTGCCAAAAGCATTTTCAACAACCACGCGTCCTCTGCTGAACTTTCTGTTGAATGTCTGCTGTTCTGCAGTGAGACGCCCGGTGTCCTGGAAAGGCTTAAGCAGCCAATTCTGCAAGGGATATGCTGAGTCTCCCAAGAGGTAGTAGCCCACACTAACCCCTCCAATGTTCCTGGTGTGAGCTGGAAAGTGGTTCCCCCGGGTGGCAAGCTCCCACAGTGTGGACAATCTCAGAACCCTGGCATCATGCAGGCTCCCAGCCATTCCAGCAAAGACATTCCAGAACAGGCCCTTTCCATCAACAACACCTTGCAGGATGATTGAGTGCCAGCCTTTACGATTAAAATAATCGCAATGGTAGTCTTGTGGCGCTATGATGGGTATGTGAGATCCATCAATTGCTCCCACACAGTGTGGGAGGCCCCACCTGTTCTCATAATATGCTGACATTTCAGCGAACTTCTCCTGGGTTGGAAACCGGATTTGTTCTGGTACCAACAACGCCTCAGCTGCAGCACAAAAGTCCTGCACGCATCGACACACAGATGTGATGCTGACTCCAAAAAGATGTCCAATAGATCTGTACTCAGAGCCAGTAGCAAGCTTCCAAAGTGCTACAGCCACTCTCTTCTTTAAGGGCATACATCTGCGGAAGTTCGTGTTTTTCAGTTCCAGAGCTGGTCGCAGTTTGTTGCACAGGTGGTTGAATGTTTCTTCGGACATCCTGAAGTTTTCAATCCACTGAGCGTTCGTGAAACCGGGAACGATTACATCCCACCATTCGGAGGATCGGTCAAACGTCCAATGCGACGGTATGCGGTGCCCTGACATGACCGCCTAAAACGCACACAAAAAACACCATATTTTAGTACATCGCAGCGATCAACAACTGTGTAACTAATTAGTACCTGACATACAAGCTACCAACTTCATCGTTAGCTTACCCTCACACGTCGTTTCTTTTCCGCTCTTAGCAGCTCGTCTTCTGCTTCATATTCCTTGATCATTTCAGAAAATTCTCTGTCCATCTCAAGTCTCTTTCGCTTCGCTTCTTTTCTACGCCTATTGCTCTGTCTTTTGGCGTTTTCAGTGACAACAAGCCACAGAGCAAACAGCAGCAGCAGTACCGCCTCGATGTCATCCAGTGCCATCTACTCTCTCCGGCTTTTTCTCTCTTTCCTTCCTTTTTTTAACTTGTTCTTCCCTCTTTCTCCTTTTTCTTTTTGTCTTTTTGTTGTTTACTTTACTGACTGCGGCATAGTAGTCGCCTGCAAATTACGTCACGGCAGTGTCGACCCCGCCAACTCCGCCCATTCCAAGTAGTCCGACTAGTACCTCTTGGCAGTGGAAAAGGAACAGGGCCGGTTCCAAAAGTGGGTAGAGTCGTGCCGCGCTAAAGCGTACCGTACCGTACCGTACTGATTCTGCAGTGGAAAAGGGCCATTACTCAATTTCCTCCAGTGCAGCTTTGAAAGCTTGAGTGGAGCTCCTTAGTTTATCAGCTGCTTTCCTCAGTTCTTCACTGGGCCCAGTGACATTGTTATTTTTAATAGCCCTCTTGTAGTTGTCTATAGTATCTGGCAGTGTCAGTGCCACAGTGAAAACTCCTCCTCCAACCTGGAAAACATAACAAGACTTTTCTAAAACATCAATCAGAGTTTGACTGTTAACCATCTGAGGTGTTAAGATGAAGGATTTATCAGCCCAACATCAAGATGTGAAGCTGCTTCCTTGAATCCATTTCAGCAGGATAACTATTTATATTCTTACTGCTTCTTTTCCATCCACCTGTTTGTATTCACATTTCAATCTGCATGAATGGAAATTTGAAAAAGACTTGAAATATGTGACTGCTGCTCTTTTATCACTTGGTTGTGTCGTCTGCAGCAGTTGAAAGTGGAGAATCAGCAGCACCTGCTATTTATCTGCTAATGTTCACACAGTGTGAGAGGATAGAAACAAACTTTCTGTACATTTGGTTAAAGATTTGTGCTGGATGGAAACTCGTGTCCACTTACTGTGTGTGTGTCATTCCTCAGACTACAATAAATTATAAATGATCAATGATCAAAGACAACACCAAAAACATTCCTTTGGTCACTGATAACTGTCTTTCATAACTTACCTGTACTGCTCCTTTGCCAAATGTGATTAAGGCGTCTACAGTTGCCTTTCGGGCAAATCCTGCAGCCTCATTCTTGATAAGAGCCTCCATGTCGAACCCTGGACCCTTACTCACACCCAGCACCCCTGCTGTTTGTAGGGCTTCTCTCAGTTTGATGATGGCAGGCACCAACACTTTTCTTGCCACTCCTACAACCTTCATCCAGGGTATTTTATGTCGTTTTGCGATGGCCCGAAGGATGCACTCTATGACGTAATCATCGGTCACAGATTGATCCGAAGTGTTACTGATTTCTTCCGTCAGCTCTGTTAGATGTCTCTGGATCTTTTCTCCAAGCTTTTTATTATCCTCAGAAATCTTCTGTGCTTTTTTAAGTGTGCCTTTTTCTATCCACCACTCAATTAGTTTTGATGTTAAAGTCACAGTTGACCCGATTAACCCGTACGCTCCTCCAACTGCGAGGAGTGGAGCTGCTGCTCCTGCAGTAAAGATCGTAGCAATGCCTCCTCCGATCATCGCCAACCCGCCGAGTACAGTGGCAGTGTTTCCTACAGCACAGCCAGCATTGCATTTCTCATTAACAGACTCAAGCTCACCTGCTAATTCTCTCAGGCCATCACTAAAATCTAATCGCTGATCCAACCATGAAAAGATGAGTTCATACAGCTTATCCTCTGCTGACATGATGAGGCCTGAAAAACATGAAAAAAATGACAGAACATATACGATAAAGTCTGGAAGCAGACATGTCAAACAGGACAGGAAACAGATGGATCAGAATAAAAGCAATAACTCAGTCATCCTCCTGAGAGGAAAACACCTCTGTAAATGTCATCGTATTGACAGTAGCGGCTTGTACAGCGCCTTCAAGTTCTACGTCAACACAAGATGGTGCTCTAACAGTGTAATGTCTCAGTGTGACCAGCAGGTGGAGCTCTAACAGTGTAATATCTCAGTGTGACCAGCGGGTGGAGCTCTAACGGTGTAATGTCTCAGTGTGACCAGCGGGTGGAGCTCTAACAGTGTAATGTCTCAGTGTGACCAGCGGGTGGAGCTCTAACAGTGTAATGACTCAGTGTGACCAGTGGGTGGAGCTCTAACAGTGTAATGTCTCAGTGTGACCAGCAGGTGGAGCTCTAACAGTGTAATATCTCAGTGTGACCAGCAGGTGGAGCTCTAACAGTGTAATGTCTCTGTGTGACCAGCGGGTGGAGCTCTAACAGTGTAATGTCTCAGTGTGACCAGCGGGTGGAGCTCTAACAGTGTAATGTCTCAGTGTGACCAGCGGGTGGAGCTCTAACAGTGTAATGACTCAGTGTGACCAGTGGGTGGAGCTCTAACAGTGTAATGTCTCAGTGTGACCAGCAGGTGGAGCTCTAACAGTGTAATGTCTCAGTGTGACCAGCGGGTGGAGCTCTAACAGTGTAATGACTCAGTGTGACCAGAAGGTGGAGCTCTAACAGTGTAATGTCTCATTGTGACCAGCGGGTGGAGCTCTAACAGTGTAATGTCTCAGTGTGACCAGCGGGTGGAGCTCTAACAGTGTAATGTCTCAGTGTGACCAGAAGGTGGAGCTCTAACAGTGTAATGTCTCAGTGTGACCAACGGGTGGAGCTCTAACATATACTGTAGAACAGGCCTATTCAATTAGCGGCCCAGAGGCACTTGCAAAGTGGCCCGGCGAGCCTGCAGATGTTTCTATAGAAATTCCTACAGTACTTCAGATCGTGAATGCAACATTATAAGTAACCTAGTAACGCTGGACCCGCTGTAGCTAATTAGTTGGCTAGCATCACACAACCTGTAGCCCACTGTCAAACATCTCTCGACCCTGAAACGGAAAATTGAAAATGAAAACCGTCGGTTTAACCCTGCTTGGACTGACAAATATCTCTTTATTTTGCCATCCACTCCAAGCGCCAAACCGATGTGTTTATTATGCAACGACTGTGTTGCGGTGTTTAACGATTATAACGTTCAGAGGCACCACTTTGAAAAACACTGCACCTTTCAAACAAACTTCCCCGAAGGATCACAGGAAAGGGCTGCGATAGTACAAAGTTTAGTCGGTTCTTATAACCGGAGCTGTATTACAATGGTGGCACAGCCCAAGAGAGCGCTACATCAGCATCCCTCCGTGTGTCCTGGATCCTGGTATGTTTCTCTCTTTCTCCGTTGGAGACGTTGTAACAGAGTTATTATAGTTATGATATTATCACTTTTATTATCCAATGTATGGTAATTTCATTGTGTTACAAATCTGACTAGTTGCACCTTCGGTTAAGGTGGAAGGTGTTTTTGTTTATTCAGATGTTTATTTCTGTGCGACCCCAAAATTTTGTTCCCTCCTCTGCCTCTCCCCTTGTGTATGGGAGAGGTATGCACCTTTTCTGTGTTTGTTTACTAGCTTTGGTGTTGTAGGCTACATAATGCTAATGATTTGTGTTGTTTGATTTGTAAGGCCTGGATGATGTTTTGTTTGTGATCATTGGTTATGTGTGCATTAATTACTGTTAGCACTTTTGATGACACTGATATATAGCTATATAAAACAAAATCTTATGACTAGGCTACTATAATAGGTCTGTGTCTATTTTTTGTTGTTTTTATATGCACTTTGAGATGGGCCTGGGTCAGACATGACCAAATTCTTTTTGTTCTTTTGGTTTTTTTTCCCCAAAATCTCTTGTTTTTGCACTTTTTGATAGGCTATGCTTGTGTCAGATGTGACCACATTAAAAGGGAACAATAAATACATTTTTTTTTTGCTTTGTTAATTCATTCGTGTTGGTTTAAAATTCATCATTAACTGCTGCTTATGAGCCACTGAAAAAGTTCGGCCCAGCTGAACTTTGAGGTTTTAAAATGTGGCCCAACTGAATTTTTAATTGAATAGCCCTGCTGTAGAACCTGCTTTATATGTAAAGTGCATTTGGAGCTGGATCAATAATGATTGATTCATTGATTGTTGATTTACTTTATTTAACAAATAATGTTAAGAACATTTGGTACACATTAGTTTTGACAGTTGTTTAAATGACAGAAGTTGTGAGTTTTCAGTGTGTAGTTGTGAGTTTTCAGTGTGTAGTTGTGAGTTTTCAGTGTGTAGTTGTGAGTTTTCAGTGTGTAGTTGTGTCAGTTAGTTACATGTGTTCATTATAGTTTGTAAGAAACAATCTATGATGATAATTAGTAGTTACACTCGAAGCTTCACTGAAAACTAAATATTTTATCAGTTGAAGAAAAATGAAAAAACAATTTAACACTTTTTTGAGTTCTTTCTGATCATTTGTACTAAATAATCTCTTTACAATGAGTTAAAGATTAACTGTAACAGAAAATGAGTTAAAGGACCAATAAAATAAACTGTAACGTAACTTAAACAAAGTGATCATTTTATCTTTATGAAGCTAAGCAAACCTGAACCACAGCGCTGTCACATCATAAAACATCATTATTGATTAACAGCGTTAACACTGTGGTTCCCATGGTAACAGGAATCTATACATCTACACTTTGATCCTGGCAGCAAACCTTTATTGTCACCGTCACCGTCTCTACCTGTAATCTGTTATATCACTATTATCTCTGCATTTCATTCCTTCTTTACTCTGACACAGATTAACATCAGCTGTATTTATTCATATCTACATATAATCTGCATTTTTTTTAAATCAACTAGCATCAAAAATACAGTTTAGCAGTAAAGCTTAATGCTCTTTGTAGTAAGCAGAAGTGTAGAACTACTACACAGTATTAACCCATTAAAACCGGGAAAGCAGATACGTAATTTTATAGTATTTGTAGTTTTTCCACCTATTTCCTGTCTCTTGGCCAATGAAATGCATCAGAATATACACGTGGAAGTCACAATGCCACATGGGACTTTTCCAGAATTTGAATCCAGACTTTGAACCGTTATTTTATTGCTGCTGTTATGACACTTTATACTAGTGCACTTTATTTTTACATGTTTTATTTAGTGCTGCTTGGGGCAGTGTTTAGCCCCATGTGTTGAGGCTATAGTTCTCACTGCCATTTCCTGTCTCTCTTTCAACTCTCCTGTTCATTAAAGGTGAAAGCTTCTCATGAAAGTTTTACAGGCATTTTTTCCAGGTGTTTTAGGCATAAATGGGTTAATATAGAAATCAGCATCAACTCACATCACACCACAGGCAGCAGGTGTTTGGAGCTGATTACTGTCTCTACTAAACATTATTTGTTTCTTAATATTTTCCCACAAATGAATTCAAATAACTCAAAGTCCTTTATGGTATATATCTCTGAACCTTCACCTATAATTGAGGTGATTGTTAGTTTTTGAAAGAACGTTTTTAACAAGAAACTGATTTTTAAAAACTCCTCTCAGTGACTCGTACCGCTGGATTAAATCAGTGAATCTCACCTGGAGTTAAATTTGTGGAGCAGGTTTTCCTCTCTGGTCCCGACGTGTCTGCTGCTGTCAGCTCCTCTCTGCTTTTATTGGCTGCTTCAGAGTCACATGGTGTCAAGACAGAAACTTCTGTGATTTCTTCCACAGTCACACACACAGAGATCATCACCGCAATCTACTTGGGGGTGCACGAGCGCTTCCAAAAGAAAGAAAAGAAAAAAAAAATCTGTCCTCAAAAAAAGAAAAGCGCGCCCTCAAAAAAAAAAAAAAAAAGAATCTCCAGTTTTCTAGACTAATACGCTCATTTCCACATCAAGTTGGTGCAGTGGGCGATGAGGCGCTCCTACTATCACGTCTGACACTGCTGACAGTCATGTATACAGGTTGTGTGTGTCAGAAGATAAGGCAAAGGGAGGGGACGGGGGGGGGGGGGATCAACTTGCGACTGCACAGGCTGTGAGCAGGTTGTGAGTGAGTCTCACTCTCAGAGGAAATGCAAGGGGGGGGGGGGGATAGACTGACCTGTGATGATTATGATCCCAGGCAACACAACACAAGCTGCTGCTTCCAAATAAATAATAATACATTTATAAAATTAGTACAGACCCGTTATAGAGGGGTGGGGGGGTGGGGGGTGGGGGGCGTTATAGCTACATGTAAGTTATTGGGTTATGTGAAAATGCAATAAATAAATAACTAACTTTACACCTTCAAGAACTCCCTGATAGCAGGGTTAGGGTTAGCCTAACAATCTAATCACCCAGAAAACATTTTAATTCTAGTTGTAAAAAGGGTGAAAGTCTGTCAGATTGTTAATTATTAGTATTTTTCATTTATTTATTTTATTTCATTAATTTGTATGATGACGGATGTGTGTAATTTACTAGCCAGGACCACCTCTGTTCCTCCCTCCCTCCCTCCTTCCCTCCTCCCTCCCTCCCTCGAACTCAACAGGAGGGTTAAACGTGACTCTGCTGCCCCCTGCTGTCTGATGAAGAGACACACAAACAACTACACACTGACGGTCACACACCTCAAACTGCAGGAACCTTTATAGACGTGATGATGTCATAACTAAACAAGGCGGGGGGAAACAGGAAGTAACACTAACAAAATACACAAGGAGAGAATAACTTTCAAAATAAAGCACCAGGATGTGACACTGACAGCATTACATCATACATCTATTCTTATTAAACTCTTCAGGTATATATCTGTGTCCTGAACATTAACTATTAATACGAATAAGAGGAAACAGGAACATGAATCTGGTCTTCTTCGTGGGTCCGACTCTAAAACAGCTCAAACTCTGATCTGTGTGTGTTTATTCAGATTATTGATGCATTTAAGAGTTTGAGTAGTTTAGATGTAAAATGTGTTTTAATGTTTAGAGTCTAAACAGCATGAAGAGCAGCGTGAGACAGAAGGGTTGCATTCAGTATTTATTTCTCTTTACATACATCTCATGTCTAATATCATCAAAGACATTTATAAGCAGCAGCTCATCAGTTCAGTTCAATCAATAAACTGCAGCTAATTACACACAAAATAATATTAATTTACCTTCTGGTGGTTTTAATCAGATAAGGGTTAGGGTTTGGGTTTATTAGCTCACAAAGCCCTCTAGTGGCCGAGTGAAGTATGACAGCCAGGAACAAGAAGACCTCAAACACTCACATGTCTGTCAGTCGTTAGATCTGCAGCTTTTTTTTTTTTTTTCATATTTTTTGGGTCTTTTTTCCTTTAATGTACAGGTTAGTAGAGAGAGACAGGAAACTGGAGGCAGAGAGGGGGGGGAATGATACGCAGGATAGGACCGCGCAGTGCTGGATTCGAACCGGGGTCGCCTGCAGCGAGGACTGCAGCCTCTACACATGGGGCGGGTGCTCTACCCCTAGATTTGCAGCTTTTATAACACTTTCTATAATTCTGTCTTTCTGAGTCGTTTAACTTTCTCTTCTTCATCTATGTTCTGATCGTTTGGCTTCATGGTGAAATAAACCGAGTAATGATCTGATATCTCGTCATCCTGGACTCTGAGATCAGAGACTTCAACGTTCCTGGTGATGACCAGATCCAGAGTGTGACCCTCCTGGTGTGTCGGCTCCTCTACATGCTGAGTAAGACCAGACTCTTTCAAAAGCTTCATAAACTCAATAGTTGACGTCTTCCTGTCATCGTCAACATGGATATTAAAGTCTCCAGTAATAACAACACTTTTGTAACCTACAGAAATTTCATCCAGGAACCTTTTAAACTCTTTCAGGAAAGAATCAAACTGTTTAAAACCTGGTGGGCGATACACATTGATGGACAGGACCGGTTGGATCCACTCATCAGGTTTCATCTCTGCAGCAACATATTCAAAGGTTTCTGGGTTTCTGTTTGTTCTTCTTCTTTCTCCCTGTAAATCCTGTCTATACTGAACTGCTACCCCTCCTCCTTTCTTTTTCCTCTCCTGCTTGACGTTGAAAGTCGGTCGTGATGGCCTCGCGGTGGAACAGAAACAGAAGTTTGGAGGTGAAGCTTCCCGGAGAACTTTATTCCCGCCTTTCCCTTTCAACCAGGTCTCAGTGGAGAGAAACACATCCAGAGCGTTTCGTGTTATGAGGTTTTTAATGACTTCTGGTATTCTACGCTTCTTCTTTGTTTTATTCAGTGAATGAACATTGAGCAGCCCAACCTTTATTGTTTCACACGTTTCCTGTTGCTCTCTATCATTCTGCTTGCTTTCATCTTCCTTTGTCTCTTTCTTACTGTCACTCTGTTTATTTTGGGTTGCTTGTTCTCTGACCTATGAAATATTTCTGTGCTGTGGTGACTTGACCTCAAACAAGGACATTTCCAACCTCTTGCACATTTCAAATAAGAAATGATTTATAATGTCATAATTATTGGCTTCTAATTGGCTTAATTGATTGGATGGTATTAATGTGACAAACAGATTTTTTTTTTGACTTTTTTTCTGTATTGACTAGGGATGCTCAATATTGACTTTTCTGCCAATATCCAATATTCCGATTTTCCCCAAATCTGAATTACATATGCAAGCTTTTCACACCAAAACTATTAGGTAACAATATAAAATTTCTCCTACTGTTGAATTAACAGATTATGCCTAATTTTAGTGTGATGCTCCACTGGATGCAAACATAAATGCAACATGGCTTTCCACATGTAAACACTGTCTGTGCAAATTAAGAGAACAACTTCAACTTAAAGAGCGTGTAAAGTGAATTCAGACATTTTATTCTAAACACATTAAATAGGTCATACATGTATTTCTAAAAAAGGTGTAAAAAGCATTTCAACCATTTAGATTTGAATTGTGGAGCTAGGATTAGCATAAACCCGCCCCTGCTGCTGTAGAGGTATAAATACATTCAGCACACACTACTACTACTACAGTCTACAGTTAGCCAGTTAGCTGAGTTAGCACTACTACTACTACAGTCCACAGTTAGCCAGTTAGCTGAGTTAGCACTACTACTACTACAGTCTACAGTTAGCCAGTTAGCTGAGTTAGCTGCCGAGCTAGCAGCTGAGCTAGCAGTCGAGTTAGCCACCAAGCTAGCAGCCGAGCTAGCTGCTTAGCTAGTAGCCGAGCTAGCAGCTGAGCCAGCAGCAGAAAGCACTCAGACGTAGCGTCCATGTTTCTGGTAGAGGTGGTGACTTTGATTGGTGACACTTGGTAGGGGGCGGAGCTTCAGTGTTTGGGAGCAGAGAAAGAGGCTGAACACAGAATGTAATGATAATACATGGTTACACAATAAGGTTGCCGTCGGAAGTTGCCGCTGCCACGATTTGCGCTTGCCCTTACTGCTTATTTAAGGATCAAGGCAACTGACTGCATATGCTGGCTGTGCATTTGTCCTTGAAAAACAGAGTAAAATGGGTCGTTCAAGACACTGTTCAGAAGAAGAGTGTTCTTTGATTAAGAAATTAATGAAAGAGGGGAAAACCTATAAAGAAGTGCAGAAAATGATAGGCTGTTCAGCTAAAATGATATCAAATGCTTTAGAATAGCAGCCAAAACCAGAAAGGCCAGGAAGAAAAAGAAAAACGACTATTCGAATGGATCGGAGAATAACCAAAATGGCAAAGGCTCTGCCAATGATCAGCTCCAGGAGGATCAAATAAGATCTAAGATTGCCTGTTAGTACTGTAACAATCAGACTACGTCTATGTGAAGCCAAAAAAAGACATGTGCTGAAGCGGTTACAATTTGCCAAAGAACACATTGACTGGCCTACTACTGGCAACACGAGACATAAAACCTGAACCAGAATATGATACAAAAATACCATAAAGTTAAAAACAATTAATCTAACAATATACATACATACATACATACAAAACAAAAAACAAAACAAATCACAGGGCCATCTCATATTAATTTAAATGTTTCCAATAAAGAAAATAATTTCAGGGCTTTCTTTTCTTTAACAAGACTCTGTGATTTACTCCAGAGTTTTAACTCATTCTTCCAATGGGAAAAACTTACCAAAATTAATAAAATTAAAATTAAATGTTAATCTTAAAAATTCATTAGCTGATGAAATAAAGGTTTAAGGGGAAAAACAACTTCCTCTGCAGAGAGAGAGGAGCCCCCCCCCCCTCTTCTTCCGGTGATTTTGGCATTCAGAGAATCAACAAATATTTTAATCTGTTTCTACTATCATAATTTTCTAAAACACTATCATTACAGTCACTTCATCCTGTGGCAGTTGCCCACACAGCCTCCGATGCCGCGGAAGTTGCCACTGAAAGACCGGAAGCTGCCACTGCCACGATTTGCGCTTGCTGTCACTCCATTTGTTTGGAGCAATGTGGAAGAATCTAGGTTTTAAGAAAACAGATGGTTCTTCGATACAGTATCACACTCAAATATGTATGCTATGATGAAGCCTAAAGAAATAACAATAGCTAAGTGTGCAGCACATAAAATTGACATGTCAAGAATTACTCAAGGTAATAAGACAGCTGATGAAGCTGCAAAAGCAGTTACAGGAGCACATACAGGATAAATTGGGTAAAGTTTTTTTGATCACGCATGAATTGGACTTGGAGGACAAAATTACAGTTAAGGATGCAATTTTGATGCAGGAAGCTGTTCATGTAACAGATAAACAGTTGTGGCTAGACAGAGGAGCCACTCAAGATTCTACTGGTCTTTGGAGAAATCACGAGGGGCTGATAGTAGCGCCTCCAGATCTGTTGGGCCTGATGATTCAGGAAGCACATGGGTTAGCCCATGATGCAAGGGGGGAGGTTAAGAGAAAGATCATAAAAGAATATGGATTTTGGGCACCATATTTCCTTGAACAAATTGATTATGTCATAGGTAGGTGTACTATCTGCCTGAAAAACAATGTTCGGAGGGGTGTGTTGGTTCTACCAGGTCACATTCCAACTCCGAGGGGTCCTATGCGAGAATTGGTTGCGGATTATGTTGATATGATAAAACCAATTGGAGGAAAGAGGTATATGCTAGTAGTCGTGGACAGATTTTCACGGGGGCCGGAGGCTTGTCCAACCAAGCGAAAGGATGCTCAGTCAGTTGCCAAGTTTCTGTGTAGAGAGGTCATAAGCAACTTCCAGATCGGATATCCTCAGACAATGGAAAGGAGTTTGTGGATAAAACGGTAAAATTGACTTTGCAAAAATTGGGTATTAAACAGCATCTTGGAGCTATCATCCGCAAAGCCAAGGGATTTGTGAAAGAATGAATGGTGTTTTGAAAAATCGCATCGTTAAGATCTGCCAACATACAGGTTTAAATTGGATAGCGGCATTTCCATTAGCATTAATGGCGTGTCGTTCGAGTGAGTTGCGTGATTTACAGATGACACCTTATGAGTTAGTTACGGGAAGGCGGATGCCAACGCCTTGTTTACGTACAAGTGGAAAGGGTCCAAGTTTGGCTGTTTTGGAAGATGAAATGCAAGCATATGTTATATATATGGCCACTCTTCATAAAAAAATATCCACATATGTTTCTGACAGGCAAAGACAAGAGGAGGTGCAGGAGACACTGGATGAACAAAAAAGGAGCACAGTTCAACGTGGAGATAGAAGTGTTCGTAAAGGTGTTTAGAAGGAAATGGCATAACGAACGTCGTGAAGGACCATTTGAAGTTGTTCGCAGTACTGGAATTGCGGTCTAGGTTAAAGGGTCTCCAACGTGGTATCATTTGTCACATTGTGTTAAAGCCCCAAGAGAAGAAGCGTTACCCACACAGAGCGAAGATGTTGAAGGCTCAAGAGAGCCAGATGAGACTGTCCAGGTTGAAAACAATGCTGATGATCTGGTGCATATTGTTGATGATGCTTCAGGTGACTTTGCAGTCAACGGACAGGAAGGAAGATTTCATGACATTGATTTTCAACATGTCCCAGAAACAGCAGGGCCGATCTCAGTGGAGCGTAAGACACCAAAGATTACAAAGGGATGTGATGTCACTGCAGGACAATTCAGAGATACAGTTGAACAAAGGAGTGTAAGACCAGTTTGCTCCTGGAATTAGACCAAAATGTTATGAAGACTAGGGTTGAAGTAGCCTTAGGGGAGTCAGTTCAGCTTTCATGTAAATAGGGAAGGTGGGATTATGGTGGTAACAATTCTCCTGGATAAATAGTCGTGGTGAAGATGTGGTGTTGGCAGGGCATGAAGTTGACACAGTACCTACAGAAGGAAATTTAGGGGAAATTGCTTACTTTTCTATTCCAGTCACGTTTGGAAATTTTAATAGTGAGGTTTTGACAAGGGCAACAGTAAAACAGTGATGAGATCTTTAACATCTATAAAATTTGTAAAAATGAAGCAAACACTGCTTATGATATCATTTGAGTCTAAGCAGGTAGTAAATGTAACTCATAAGTGTCAGGTTCAGGCAACCTAAAACATTCGAATATCAGACACAGGGAGACAAGACACACAGCGTTAGAGTTTTTACTTGCAAGGAGACACGGAGAGATATGCTCAGTACACATCTCAATTCCGTTCTGAGCATACCTTGCCGAACCCTTTCTTTTTATTGTCTTCAGGACTTTCCCTAATTTACATTGTCGTTGCTGCTCTAAGGGGTGGGGGTCACACAGCAGCAACGTAATCGAAACTTAACATCTATGCATAAAAATATATCAGCTACTTTAAAACATATGATCTTTATCGTCAGACAGCTTCTTCGTATCGCTGGTTCCTCTTTCTCTTAGACATGGTAGCAGAAATTAGCCTGTCTGGTTTTAGCTGCCTCTACCTCTTGGTTCGGTTCCTGTTTTTCATTGGAAGCTCAGCAGGATCACAAGCTGGTCACACTCACACTTCGAAGAACTCTTCGGAGGCTTCCTGAAAAACAACTTTAAAACAACAAGCTTGCATACTATGATCATAAAGGGTAATGATTATAGAAAAGAGTAAATATGAGATAATTCCAATGTACAATAATTCCAACAATAAGCTATGTTAAAGATAGAGGCTAGCATGAGCAGGGGGAATGATAATCTTGAAATTAGAGAACAAAATATGGAGAAAGATAACAAGGATTTATTGAGACAGCTCAGAGGATTATTTCAGATGTGGACAATGATTTTTTAGAATTTGAAGAGATATCAGAAGATGTGACAGTATATTATGGATTACAGAAGAGAAAAGCTCAGTGGAAGGCATAGGGATTGATTCCACAGCATTTTAAATCACATATCTTTCGGCAAATAGGAATTTATGGTTTCAGCAGTCGACTCATTTTGTAAGATCAGGTTTAGATGTTATTATTATCAAATAGAATTAACACAGGTGAAGATGATGAGGAAGTGATGATAGAAGGTGAACTGATGGAGAAATGTCATTTTTAAATATCTAATCATATTATGGTTTTGGTTGTTGCTATGTTGTAGTCTCTTATTATAGTGGAGTGTGCTTAAAGGGGAACATGGAAAATGAGAATTATAATTTTGAATAATGTAAAAGAATGATATTATTAAGTTTATTGATTGATTGATTGATTGATTGATTGATTTGATTTAATGACCACACAGCCAAGCTGGTGGAATTTGTTTTCAGTACAGCTCTTGGTACAGGTTCCAACATTACATTAAACATATAGTACATACAAACAGACACATACTTACATCACACATAAATACATAAATACATAGGGGTTATACTTAATCCACAACAACAACAGTCCTCACCTTAATTTGATTTTGATGGTTTAATGTGTGTTTGTTGTTTTTGCAAGGATGCTGGTTGGTGTTTTCTTTTCTTCCTCCTAGAACGATATTAGAGGAAGACCACCGTACGGGTGGCTGGTTGTTCAGAGACCCTGATGTTCTGAAGGGATTCAGATGCTCAAACATGGACAATAAGAATGGACTGGAGAATCTGGAACAGGGACACTGTGATAAAACGTCAAGATTTAAAGTGCTATCAACACTACATGAAGAGTCGCTGCTGCTGAGGAGCTGCAGCGTGATACAAATGTACCTAACCTATTTTGTATTGGATTTTGTTGTAATCTATGACATTGATAATTACTTAACAAATGTTTCTTTGAGAATTCCTCCTATTTGATTGATTTGAAATATTAATTTGTGGTTGCCTTGGCAGAGGGACCGTGAGAGAATTTCCTGTCTAGTTCAATTAATGGAAATCTTAAGTAAGATAGCTGTACAGGAGGAACTGTTATTTTTGTCATAATAGTAAACATGTATGTGTTATTTTTTTATTGTTTCCAGACTCCTCTAGTCTCAAAGGGGGGAAATATGAGGTGTCTGTTCTGCTAGGTCATCGGTTCTGTGATATTATATGACATCCTGGAAATTCTGTATCACTTGAACCAGGACTCTCTCAAGATTGAATGTTTGACACTGTTCTCTTTTGTAATAAAACCTTTCAAATATACAAGTGAGACATGTCAGTGGTGGTTTCCTTCTTCATCAACACATCAAGAATCTACCTATTACAGTTTTTTCTGAATGCTTAAGCACATTTTTTGCAACATTGGCTATTTTTGCTAAACTCTACACACAAATGAGAAAACCTTTCACCAAATTATCAAAACGTTATAGTTCTCTTGCAAAAGCGAACACAGCTTGATTAACTCTTCACACCTTAGTAAAAATGGTGTTTTCGTATCAAACAGTAAACACATGCCATCATTTACTAAGCACATAATGTGCCAACTACACACTGATGGTATGAATACAAAACACATCTGGCTTTTGCTTTCTCTGTGCACAAGGTAGGCTAGGTCAGTTTGAGGTCATACTTTTGTCATGGGGAAAATACCTCCTTGCATGCCGTATCCAGGCCTGACATGATGCCTGCTCAATATCTCCACATGCCTCCTCCATTGCCTGTAAAAGGGCTGCGTGTTGATGGGGGTGGCGGTCGTGGACTTTCCAGCGCCAGGCAGAAAAGAACTCTTCAATCGGATTTAAGAATGGAGAGTATGGGGGGAGTTTGAGTGCCATGAAGAGTGGGTGATCGGTAAACCACCAGTTGCGGACCAAAGCAGCCCTATGGAAACTAACATTGTCCCATATGATGACATATCGGGTCTGCTCTGGTCTCTGAACAGTGAGAATGTTGTGTAAGGTGTCCAGGAATGCAATCATGTGTGCAGAGTTATATGGGCCAATGGTTGCATGATGGTGAACAACACCATTTTGGCTGATAGCTGCACACATGGTGATGCTACCACCATGTTGTCCTGGGACATTGATTATTGCACGGTGTCCAATAATGTTCCTACCACGCCTCCTTGTTTTACTGAGGTTAAAACCTGCCTCATCGACAAAGAGCAGCTCGTGTCCCATGGCATCTGCCTCCAGCTCCATTACTCTCTGGACAAGACAAAACAAATGCAACACATCAGGCCCATACACAGCACTACAGTAGCCTATGCACTTCGAAATTCAGAACCAATGACACTATAGCTTACCTGCACATACTCATATCGCAGTTGCTATTGTTGCTCTGATGTCATCAGTTATTCTATTTCTTCTTCTTACCCTTCCTCTTCCCCCTCCTCGTCCTCCTCTTGCTCCTCCTTGTCCTCTTCCTCTAACTTCCTCTAACCCTCTCGCTTCTTCACCTCCATGTCCTCTTCCTCCTTCACCTCCACCTCCACGTCCTCTTCCTCCAACTCCTTCACCTCCACGTCCTCTTCCTCCAACTCCTTCACCTCCACGTCCTCTTCCTCCAACTCCTTCACCTCCACCTCCACGTCCTCTTCCTCCAACTCCTTCACCTCCATGTCCTCTTCCTCCAACTCCTTCACCTCCACCTCCTCTTCCTCCAACTCCTTCACCTCCACGTCCTCTTCCTCCAACTCCTTCACCTCCACGTCCTCTTCCTCCAACTCCTTCACCTCCACCTCCACGTCCTCTTCCTCCAACTCCTTCACCTCCACGTCCTCTTCCTCCAACTCCTTCACCTCCACGTCCTCTTCCTCCAACTCCTTCACCTCCACCTCCACGTCCTCTTCCTCCAACTCCTTCACCTCCATGTCCTCTTCCTCCAACTCCTTCACCTCCACGTCCTCTTCCTCCAACTCCTTCACCTCCACCTCCACGTCCTCTTCCTCCAACTCCTTCACCTCCACCTCCACGTCCTCTTCCTCCAACTCCTTCACCTCCACGTCCTCTTCCTCCAACTCCTTCACCTCCACGTCCTCTTCCTCCAACTCCTTCACCTCCACCTCCACGTCCTCTCCCTCTTGCTTCTTCACCTCCACGTCCTCTTCCTCCAACTCCTTCACCTCCACGTCCTCTTCCTCCAACTCCTTCACCTCCACCTCCACGTCCTCTTCCTCCAACTCCTTCACCTCCACGTCCTCTTCCTCCAACTCCTTCACCTCCACGTCCTCTTCCTCGGCCTCCTCTGATTCTTACTCTTCTTGCTCCTTCCATTGTACTCCACACAGACAGCTTACCTGTGGCTTATTTATAGTGCTTAGGGTGATTGTAAAGTGAACTAATTCTCTAAAATTGTTTTCACATGTGTAAGTGTGCCAGACAGTTGGCAAAATAGTATAAATAATAGCCATACATGTGTATAATTTTGCTAGGAGTGTTTTGGAAATTTGGCAATTGAGTGTAAGCAGCGAATTGTGTTTAAAGTTCTGCAAAAAGAGTGCTGTGCAGTGAATTGTGCCTACAGTTTTGCAAAGTGTGTGTTACAAAATTACAAACTGAGTGCAAAGCAGTATTTGTGCTTTTAGTTTGGCTAACTCAGTGAGTGGTTTTGCTATATGTATTAATAGTTTTAGAAATTGTGCTACAAGAACATGATTAGCGCTTAAGCATTCAGAAAAAACTGTAATACATCATTAACTATCAAGAATCAGAAATATCAATTTACATTAAATAAACATCAGAATCAGGTTTATTACTGAGTACGTTTACAAGGATCTTGGCTTGGTGTTGCAGGTAAAAGTTCATAGTATCAAACATTATAACATAAATGCTGTAATTGAAGGTATGAAACATGAACGGAGCAGGTTGGCAGAATCATCATTTAATTATTAAATCTCTTCAAATAACAAATGATCATAATAGAAAAAGTCAACCGTCAATTAATAAAAGTCAATTCCAAAAAAAAGCTAAATAAATGCAATTCATGAAAAGCTGACCATTATAAATTACAAGTAGTAGAATAATAAAAAGTCAGTCGTTATATAATAAAATACAAAAAACCATCATTACTAATTAAATACAGCTTCTCAAGTGTCAAGTTTTCCAGTCAGTGTGTTTATATATGTGTGTGTGTGCGGTGTGTGTGTGTGTGTGTGTGTGTGTGTGTGTGTGTGTGTGTGTGTGTGTGTGTGTGTGTGTGTGTGTGTGTAATGATTCCTCCTGTTCATACTGAGCATTAGATCCTTCATCATGTTTACAGGAAGTGATGGAGGACTAAACCCACAGTCCTCCTTCTGTGGAAACATGGATTCAAAGGTTCATCCGGAGCTAATATGAAGCTTCAGCGTCTGAATGAGTCAAAGGAAGGAAGGAAGGAAGGAAGGAAGGAATAAAGGAATAAAGGAAGGAGAGAAGGAAGGTATGAAGGAAGGAAGGAATAAAGGAAGGAGAGAAGGAAGGAGGGAAGGAAGAGAAGGAAGGAAGGAAGGAATAAAGGAATAAAGGAAGGAGGGAAGGAAGGAAAGGAAGGAAGGAAGGAGAGAAGGAGGACAAAGAGAGAAAGAACAAGTAGGAGGAGAGAAAGAAAGAAAGACAAAGGAAGAAGAGAAAGAGAACAAGAAGTATGAGGAGGAGAGGAAGACAAGGAGGAAGAAGAGAGAAAGAAAGATTAAGTAGGAGAAGGACAGACAGGAGAGGAGGAGAGTAAATGAGTCAAATCTTCATCTTCTATGTTTCAGCGTTTCAGTGTTTTTAGTATCAAAGTCTTTTTGTTCCTATACTTCCACCACAGAGAAACAGGAAACACTAAGAGGAGGGAGGGAGGGAAGGAAGGAAGGAAAGGAAACACTAAGAGGGAATCTGATGCTAAACACTGTAAATGTGTCAGATATCACTGATATGACTAACTCACACTGCTATAGTTACTATGGTTACCATAGTAACTATAGTAACTATAGTAACTCACTCTGCTGAAGCTCAATAGAAGCTGATCAGAGACTTTAAATACATTTTGAAGCATCTTTTAACAGTCAGTGTGAACAGGAGGAATGATTACAGCAAGGAAACCTCAGTCATCGCTCATGTTAAGCTTTCACCACTAGATGTCACCATTTATTGTCAGTTCAGTTGTACGAGTATGAACTTCTTTACAGAAATAATATATTATAAAACAAAAAGCAATGAAAGGTATAAAAGCTGATTTTATTATTTAGTGATGACATCACTGCTGAAAACACTTTGTCCTGTTAGTGCAGATGTATTTGTTCAGAGACTCACAAAATAAGAAATATGGACATTTACGTAAATTAAACTGTTTTAAATACTTTCATCTCATTTCATCGTCTATTTAAATTCTGTTTAAGTATCTTTTTTTGCATTTTTCTGTTGATTTGTGTTTCTGATTTTTATATATGATTTCTGTCTTAGTATGTTTTATGCCTTCGACTCTGCTGCATAAATATAATCATCTTATGTATAAAGACAAATGTTCTTTACCAGCTGGACATGTTATTTGTTCCTTGTGCCAAATGGTTTCAGAATTTGTGAATTTTGTAATCTGGGACCAAAACATTCTGAAATGTTTAGTCATTTAATTTAGTCGGCCTACAACTGTTTACTTTCTTCGTCAGGTTAAAAACTAGTAGCCTGTATGTTGAGAGTTAGCTTTACAATAACTGAACAGAAAGAGATAAATGCCCTGGAGCTTATTGTCCCACATTACTATAATCTACACTAAAAGTAGTTTTGCAGGCTGTGACTAAATTATAAATACTGATGAATCAGCAAAATCATTTTAATCATTTCATCTTCAGGACTTTGAGTTACCAGATAAATGTGAGATTTAAAAAGAAAAACAAAGTTCTGATTAATACATTTGGATTCATTTTCCAAAATGTTTCCTTTTGTGAACTGTTTTACTTTTACCTCTTTGGGTTTATTTATTTTATTAGTGAAACTAACAACTCAACACCTGAACCAAGATGAGGCGACACAATTACACACTGATTTATGTGAAGTTTATGAACTGAGGGTTTAAATCTGAAATAATGCAGCAAAACTTTGAAGTTTCTTATTTAATGTCAATTTCTAATCTGAAAAGTCGCAACAGCTTCAATGTGACTCAAGTTCATGAGGAATAACATCCTTTTCCTGAGTGCTACATCCTTCTCATCATCCTCCTGCAAGAATCAGAAAAAGAGAAATTAGTCGTTTGGATTCAAAGAAAACATGTTGATCATGAGACAAGATCAGAGATGCAGATCCACACCAGCACTGTGCTGATGCACCAAGTCAAACCGAGTCAGCACATGTGAGAGAAAGGCCTGTGAGCTTGTCTTTGAGGTTTAAAGAGACAGGAGCTAAAATGTAAAGTTTAACGAGTCTTTAACTGGAAATCACGCAAATATATTTCAGTGGAGAGCCAGAATATTAATATAGAGCTGGAAATGTGCAGAATATGTTGTTCACATCATGATCATAAACAATCTGTACATTTTATTTTCAACATGTGACGTCAGAGGGAAGTGAGACTTACTCAATTTCCTCCAGTGCAGCTTTGAAAGCTTGAGTGGAGCTCCTTAGTTCATCAGCTGCTTTCCTCAGTTCTTCACTGGGCCCAGTGACATTGTTATTTTTAATGGCCCTCTTGTAGTTGTCTATAGTATCTGGCAGTGTCAGTGCCACAGTGAAAACTCCTCCTCCAACCTGGAAAACACAACAAGACTTTTCTAAAACATCAATCAGAGTTTGACTGTTAACCATCTGAGGTGTTAAGATGAAGGATTTATCAGCCCAACATCAAGATGTGAAGCTGCTTCCTTGAATCCATTTCAGCAGGATAACTGTTTATATTCTTACTGCTTCTTTTCCATCCACCTGTTTGTATTCACATTTCAATCTGCATGAATGGAAATTTGAAAAAGACTTGAAATATGTGACTGCTGCTCTTTTATCACTTGGTTGTGTCGTCTTCTTCTGCAGCAGTTTAAAGTGGAGAATCAGCAGCACCTGCTATTTATCTGCTAATGTTCACACAGTGTGAGAGGATACAAACAAACTTTCTGTACATTTGGTTAAAGATTTGTGCTGGATGGAAACTCGTGTCCACTTACTGTGTGTGTGTCATTCCTCAGACTACAAGAAATTATAAATGATCAATGATCAAAGACAACACCAAAAACATTGCTTTGGTCACTGATAACTGTCTTTCATAACTTACCTGTACTGCTCCTTTGCCAAATCTGATTAAGGCGTCTACAGTTGCCTTTCGGGCAAATCCTGCAGCCTCATTCCTGATGAAAGTTTCCAGGTCGAACCCTGGACCATTACTCCTGCCCAGCACCCCTGCTGCTTGTAGGGCTTCTTTCAGTTTGATGATGGCAGGCACCAACACTATTTTTGCCACTCCTACAACCTCCATCCAGGGTATTTTATGACGTTTTGCGATGGCCCGAAGGATGCACTCTATGACGTAATCATCGGTCACAGATAGATCTGAACTGTTACTGATTTCTTCCGTCAGCTCTGCTAGATGTCTCTGGATCTTTTCTCCAAGCTTTTTATTATCGTCAGAAATCTTCTGTGCTTTTTTAAGTGTGCCTTTTTCTATCCACCACTCAATTAGTTTTGATGTTAAAGTCACAGTTGACCCGATGGCCCCGGATACTCCTCCGACTGCGAGGAGGGGAGCTGCTGCTCCTGCAGTAAAGATCGTAGCAATGCCTCCTCCGATCATCGCCAACCCGCCGAGTACAGTGGTAGTGTTTCCTACAGTACGGCCAGCGTTGCATTTCTCATTAACAGACTCAAGCTCACCTGCTAATTCTCTCAGGCCATCACTAAAATCTAATCGCTGGTCCAACCATGAAAAGATGAGTTCATACAGCTGATCCTCTGCTGACATGATGAGGCCTGAAAAACATGAAAAAAAATGACAGAACATATACGATAAAGTCTGGAAGCAGACATGTCAAACAGGACAGGAAACAGATGGATCAGAATAAAAGCAATAACTCAGTCATCCTCCTGAGAGGAACACACCTCTGTAAATGTCATCGTATTGACAGTAGCGGCTTGTACAGCGCCTTCAAGTTCTACGTCAACACAAGATGGAGCTCTAACAGTGTAATGTCTCAGTGTGACCAGCGGGTGGAGCTCTAACAGTGTAATGTCTCAGTGTGACCAGCGGGTGGAGCTCTAAAAGTGTAATGTCTCAGTGTGACCAGCGGGTGGAGCTCTAACAGTGTAATGTCTCAGTGTGACCAGCGGGTGGAGCTCTAACAGTGTAATGTCCCAGTGTGACCAGCAGGTGGAGCTCTAACAGTGTAATGTCTAACAGTGTAATGTCTCAGTGTGACCAGCGGGTGGAGCTCTAACAGTGTAATGTCTCAGTGTGACCAGCAGGTGGAGCTCTAACAGTGTAATGTCTCAGTGTGACCAGCGGGTGGAGCTCTAACAGTGTAATGTCTCAGTGTGACCAGCGGGTGGAGATCTAACAGTGTAATGTCTAAGTGTGACCAGCAGGTGGAGCTCTAACAGTGTAATGTCTCAGTGTGACCAGCAGGTGGAGCTCTAACAGTGTAATGTCTCAGTGTGACCAGCGGGTGGAGCTCTAACATCTACTGTAGAACCTGCTCTATATGTAAAGTGCATTTGGAGCTGGATCAATAATGATTGATTCATTGATTGTTGATTTACTTTATTTAACAAATAATGTTGAGAACATTTGGTACACATTAGTTTTGAAAGTTAATTGACAGAATGTGTAGCTGTGAGTTTTCAGTGTGTAGTTGTGTCATTTAGTTACATGCGTTCATTATAGTTTTTCGTTTTCGTCCAGGTCGTGGAACTGTGGACCAGCTCTACACCCTCTGCAGGATCCTTGAGGGTGCATGGGGCCCAACCAGTCCACATGTGTTTTGTGGACTTGGAGAAGGCATTCGACCGTGTCCCTCGGGGGATCCTGTGGGGGGTTCTCCGGGAGTACGGGGTATCGGACCCCCTGATACGGGCCGTCCGTTCCCTGTATGACCGGTGTCAGAGCCTGGTCCGCTTTGCCGGTAATAAGTCGGACTTGTTTCCAGTGAGGGTTGGACTCCGCCAGGGCTGCCCTTTGTCACCGATCCTGTTCATAATCTTTATGGACAGGATTTCTAGGTGCAGCCAGGGTGTGGAGGGGGTCCGGTTTGGTGACCTCAGGATTGGGTCACTGCTTTTTGCGGATGATGTGGTCCTGTTGGCTTCATCAGACCGTGACCTCCAACTCTCACTGGATCGGTTCGCAACCAAGTGTGAAGCAGCCGGGATGAGAATCAGCACCTCCAAATCCGAGTCAATGGTTCTTAACTGGAAAAGGGGGTGGAGTGCACTCTCCGGGTCGGGGATGAGATCCTGCCCCAAGTGGAGGAGTTCAAGTACCTCGGGGTCTTGTTCACAGTGAGGGAAGGATGGAGCGTGAGATCGACAGGCGGATCGGTGCGGCGTCTGCAGTAATGCGGACTCTGCACAGATCCGTCGTGGTGAAGAGAGAGCTGAGCCGAAAGGCAAAGCTCTGGATTTACCAGTCGATCTTCGTTCCTACCCTCACCTCTGGTCATGAGCTTTTGGGTCGTGACCCAAAGAACAAGATGGCGGGTACAAGCGACCGAAATGAGCTTCCTCCGTAGGCTGGCTGGGCTCTCCCTTAGAGATAGGGTGAGAAGCTCAGTTATCCGGGAGGAGCTCGGAGTAGACCCGCTGCTCCTGAGAAGAGTCAGATGAGGAGGCGCGGGCATCTAGTCAGGATGCCTCCCGGACGCCTCCCTGGTGAGGTGTTCAGGGCCCGTCCCACCGGTAGGAGACCCAGGACACGCTGGAGAGACTATGTCTCTTGGCTGGCCTGGGAACGCCTCGGGATCCCCCGGGAAGAGCTGGAGGAAGTGGCTGGGGAGAGGGAAGTCTGGGCTTCCTGCTTAGGCTGCTGCCCCCGCGACCCGACCCCGGATAAGCGGAAGAGGATGGATGGATTATAGTTTTTAAGAAACAATCTATTATGATAATTAGTAATTACACTCGAAGCTTCACTGAAAACTAAATATTTTGTCAGTTGAAGAAAAATTTAAAAATAATTTAACACTTTTTTGAGTTGTTTCTGATCATTTGTACTAAATAATCTCTTTACAATGAGTTAAAGATTAACTGTAACAGAAAATGAGTTAAAGGACCAATAAAATAAACTGTAACCTAACTTAAACAAAGTGATCATTTGATCTTTATGAAGCTAAGCAGACCTGAACCACAGCGCTGTCACATCATAAAACATCATTATTGATTAACAGCGTTAACACTGTTGTTCCCATGGTAACAGGAATCTATACATCTACACTTTGATCCTGGCAGCAAACCTTTATTGTCACCGTCACCGTCTCTACCTGTAATCTGTTATATCACTATTATCTCTGCATTTCATTCCTTCTTTACTCTGACACAGATTAACATCAGCTGTATTTATTCATATTTACATATAATCTGCATTTTTTTAAATCAACTAGCATCAAAAATACAGTTTAGCAGTAAAGCTTAATGCTCTTTGTAGTAAAATGCTTTAGATAAATACTTTACCACTAGCTGAAGTGTAGAACTACTACACAGTATTAATATAGAAATCACCATCAACTCACATCACACCACAGGCAGCAGGTGTTTGGAGCTGATTACTGTCTCTACGAAATATTACTTGTTTCTTATATTTTCCCACAAATGAATTCAAATAACTCACCAAAGTCCTTTATGGTATATATCTCTGAACCTTCACCTATAATTGAGGTGATTGTTAGTTTTTGAAAGAACGTTTTTAATAAGAAACTGATTTTTAAAAACTCCTCTCAGTGACTCGTACCGCTGGATTAAATCAGTGAATCTCACCTGGAGTTAAATTTGTGGAGCAGGTTTTCCTCTCTGGTCCCGACGTGTCTGCTGCTGTCAGCTCCTCTCTGCTTTTATTGGCTTCTTCAGAGTCACATGGTGTCAAGACAGAAACTTCTGTGATTCCTTATAGAAATCCCTCCCACACTCACACACAGAGGAGTCCAGAGTTAAAACTTTGAATCTGTAATCAACTGTAGGTGCAACTGTTCTGTGACCAGAGACCTGCATTAAAATAAAAAGGTTGGTTTTACTGTCTTGAGAGAACAGTCTCCTTTAAAAAGAAAAAGAAAGGGAGCACCTTTGTAGCTGAGAGGTTACAGCACATGACACCCAAAATATCCTGGTTTGAGTCCAGCAGGAGACCTTTGTTGCCCCCTTTCTCTCTGTCAGCCTGTTACACTGATGATACCCAACTCTATCTTTCCACTAAGCCTACTTCCACCCTGCCACCCAGAGCTCTATCCCCCTGCTTACCTAACCCTAACCCTAACTTAGGTCCTCCTCATCAGTACCAGACCCTAACCCTAACTGAGGTCCTCCTCATCAGTACCAGACCCTAACCCTAACTGAGGTCCTCCTCATCAGTACCAGACCCCAACCCTAACTGAGGTCCTCCTCATCAGTACCAGACCCTAACCCTAACTGAGGTCCTCCTCATCAGTACCAGACCCCAACCCTAACTGAGGTCCTCCTCATCGGTACCAGATCAACCTTAGCAACACTCAACACTTTCTCCATGTCCATCTACGTAACATCAATCGTCTCCGTCCCTCACTTTCACCAACCTGCACCGCTATCCTGGTAAACACCCTGATCAGGGTCAGGGTTAGGGTTGGGGGGGGTGGGGGTGGGGGCTAACCCTATCCTAACCCTAACCCTCCCGCCTGGACTACTATAACTCTGTCCTCTTTGGTCTTCCGCGGAAAACTCCTGCCCTGCAGCAACTTAAAATCCCGCATTGACTTTAAGATTCTACTCCTCATGTTCAAGATCCTTCACAACCTGGCACCATCACCCCCCCCCCCCCCAACTCTAACCCCCCCCCCCCCCCCACCCTTCCCAACCTGGCACCATCATATCTCTCTGAACTAACCCTAACCCCCCCCCCCCCCCCCCCCCGCCTCATGAACTCTCTAAACAAAACAAAACAAAAAATGACATGAGATACAAATAAGTATCAGTAGCAGTGTGAGGACAGAGGTAGGCATGTGTGTGTGTGTGTGTGTGTGTGTGTGTGTGTGTTGTATGTTTGTTTGTAATGTATTCATGATATGGTGTGCATTGTTTGTAATCTTAATGTATTGGAGGAAGGCAAAGACAAATTTCCACTAAGGTAGACAATAAAGTCAATTCAATTCAATTTAAGAAGCTGTTTTTCATTCTTATGGTGTGTTCAGGTTTGTACTTTGAGAGGTGGAGGGCCGGGTGGGTTGAGTCATAGATTATGTTGAAGACCCTGACCTGACAATGGACCTGATGACTTGTGTGTTAACAGGTGTAATCAAGTAATAAAACACACCTTGTTGATAAAAATGTGTTCTTCAGGTCAAATCTGTGCTGACTTCTGCACTGTTATAAAGTATAACGAGTTCCTGTAAATCAGCTGAGTGAGTTTGGCAGACTGCAGCTGTTCTGAGTCCAAATTCTACTCAGTTGGACTCGTTTTACTTCCACAGGCCTCGGGTTGAAATGTCCCCCAACCAGTAAAGGCTGATGGCTGCAAACCTACAGTCTGGTTCTACTGGAGGGTTCTTCGTGTTAAAGGTGCCATATAAACTGAATTCACTTGACTTGATTATATATCCAAAACTCAAGTGGATCTGAATGCATCTGACTGTTTGCAGTATCCCCAGATAGCATGCAAATGTGGGCCACTTGAGGCAATGATCCGGCACTGTAGGCATTCTTCTGGCCCGGACAAAACAGACGTGAACCTAAACTGGCCCATACATTTGGGCCAAATATCACAAAACGAATATGGCCCATCTTTGGCCGAAATATGGCAAGTATGGCAATGACTAATCCGGATGTGAGCCTAAAGAGGCCCACATATAAGGAAACATACTTGGCCCACCTTTGTTGAAACATATTTGGGCCAGTCTTGGCCGAACTGGTTTATTTGGTGTGTTTTTGGTTGACATCTGGCATTGTGATGGCTTGGTTATGGCCCACTTTTGGCAAACATGAGCGGACCGCCCAAGTGCCATCATTCCATGCTGTATGTGGGCCGGATGAACATGTCAGGTGTGGGCCAGATATGGGCCAAAAGAATTTTGCTATCTGGGTCAGCTCTGATCATCATAATCACAGCAGGAGAAAATGGTGTTTGAGGAGAATGTAAAGTGTGAAGTGAAGAGAAAAATGAAGGGTTTCTATGTTGACATGAGGAACAAGTTAAAGGAAAAGAACAAGCAGGTCTAATCATTACTCAGTCGTGTACTAAAGGTTTGTTGTGCAGGAGGTGGAATAGGTTTTTCTCTTATTTATTTAAATCTACTTAAAAAATGTATAAGAACGTTTGTTTACATCTATAACTTTCCATTGTTCATTAGGGAATTTGAAAATGATAGTATGCGGCCTATTTTGGGTTCAGGTTGGTCTTCCACAGCTCAGTTTCAGGTCAGGTCCTACTAAGTGTGATCATCTGAACTCATTTTCAACATATGAAGGTTATTTACAATGTGTGTATGTAAGCAGTGTGTGTAAATTACTTGAAAGGTGCTATAAAATAAAGCAGCCTTGCCTTCTTACTGTTAAAGAGTAACTCAAACTCATAACTGACATCATAGTGACATCTGGTGGACACTTAAAGTTATTGTTACTGTTTGTTGGCAAACTGCCTTTTAAACACTAGAGTATTATTATACACATTAATAATAGTTCAAGTTATTTCAGTTTAAATTGAATTGTTACTAATACCAGTTTAGATTATACTGTTTACACACTGTTATACAACATGTGTGAGCTGCATGAGTTAAACCAGTTTATGTTTTATTAGCAGCTTAAAGTTGTTATATATAAGTTGTAATATCACATTTTCATCCTTTTTAACTCCGTTTTTCTACTTACAGTTATGTAAGGGAGGCATGTGTTGTCTGTTGGGGGGGGTGGGGGGGGGGGGGGCATCTGGAATAGTCTTCCCTCCACAATAAGATGCTATAGAAGGCCCCACATACTCTTCTTTTAAAGGAAAACTAAAACAAAAATGTGACCACTAACTGGACTTGATATTCTTTTGATTGTGTGCTGTGTGTGTTTTATTTGTATCTTATCTTTTTATTTGCTGTCTCTTCTTCTTGTTTTCTTTTTTATATTTATTTTACTCACGAGGGACTACGGATGCTAATTAGCAGCTTTGCTATAATCCGGCATGCTTACAGAGATGTTTTAATATCGATGTTCATCAATGTGCACTTTACTGTCCCTACCCAAAAATAAAGTATTATTATTACAATTAAAGTTACAGTCCACCCCCCCCCCCCCCCTTGAATAGACAAGTCAAATCTACATTAACAAATATGACTTTCCTTTAACATTTTGAACTGTTAAAAACCTTTAGGTCAAATTATAAAGTGGAGTCTGCAGCTTTTTTTAAAACATTTTCTATTCTTCTCTTTCTGAATAGTTTTACGTTCTCTTCTTCATCCATGTTCTGATCATTTGGCCTCATGGTGAAATAAACAGTAATGATCTGATAAACGGATAAACAAACATTCCTGCTGACGACCACATCCAGAGTTTGACCCTCCTCATGTGACCTCTGACCTCTCAGAGACAATAACTGACTCACAACAATAAAAGTGCAGGAAATAAATACATTACAAAGTAAAATCCCAATAAGACTGCTAACACAGACATACAGTGTGTATAGTATTGTATGTATGTATGGTGTATATATTGTTATATATAGTAAAATCTGAGCTTCCAAATGATCATGTTTAGGAAGTGAAGCATTCATTCACCCAAAGATCACATGATTCTCCAATCAGTTCAATCAATTCATCCATCACATCGGATCAGATCAAATGATCTGAAATCATCATACGGCTCGCTGCACAGCTCAGGTGTTTGATGAGTTTACACAGAGCTGGCCAGCAGTATGGAGGCCTGAAAGGGACATTACAACAAACAGGGAAATAAATAAATAAATAAATAATAAATAAGGATATATGTTTTTTTAAACGCCTCTGAGGGCCACATCTTTAATTTCCTCATTAATTTCCCTTTTTATGTTTATTTCCTCACATGTATTTGCCTGCTTTGTGTTGGCTTGTGTTGACTTGCTGTGTGTGCTCTGCTGTTTGTGTTGTAATTGTATCTGATGTCTTATTAGTGACTGTGTTTGTACCTTTGGTCCTGTGGTTCTGTTGGATTGTAACCATCAATCACATTTTATCCCTCTGTAAAGCTCTTTGGTCACTGTCTGTTGTTTTTAAATGTGCTCTATAAATAAATGGACTTGATAATCATGTTCAATATCAATAATCTTTATTGAAATCACTCTGTCACATATTCATGCATGTGTCAGCTATGACTTTATATCATCTGTAGTTTCATTCAGACAACTGCACACGTGACATTTTAAAGGTTCAAATAAAGTAAAACATGTTAATGAAAGAACAAAAAAGGTTTCTGACTATAAACTGTAAAAGAAAGACAACTTTTTTCCAAACGTGTGTCTGAGAGGATCGTGGATGTAAAAACAGACACTGAGGAATTCTGTGTACATGGCAGAAAGTTTGACAGGAAACTGAAAGTGAGGAAAGAAATGATCACAGTGACTGAAAACTTAAACAGCAGTGACCCAGTTCTGTGTGAACAGCATCCATCAAATCTCAGAATTCACACAGAAACAAACATCAAATATTATTCTGGTTTACACATTCAACAACATTAATATGAACTGAGCGCTACATCACAGAAAACATCACTTTCATTCATCAGTGTTTCCAGTGACCACGTTTACATGCACTAAACACTCCTGCTGGTGCCCTTATTCCAACACACATCCTGTAAATATCTAAAACATATGTGAAATATTACGACGGAGTATTAGAGCCAGACTAAGAGAAAAATAAAGATTTGTGGAAATTACGAGAATAAAGTCGTAATTTTATGAGAACTCTTCCTCTGAGTTAAAATGAGGAATATTGAATCTTGTGAAGTTATACTTTGGTATCAGTTTCACAAATAAAGAAATACTTCATCTTTTGGCATCAGCGTCAAATTATGATCAGTATCAGGACTTTGAAACGACTGAGTCTGTTTGGAAGAGGAGCCGTCTGGTCTATCTGTGGTAGCAACATTACGTTAGTTTAATAAAACCTGTTATGCTTCAACTATTTGAGTGAATGATGTCAAACCAACTGTTTAACATACAGAATAATATCCATCATGTGCCTCAAGAAAGTCATTATGCTCCCTGACCCTTTGATCTCTGGATGTCAAACCAACTGTATAACACACAGTTTGAAAAGATGAAGTACGTGTTTATTTTAGGGCTGTCAAACGATTAATTTTTTAAATTGAGATTAATCGCAGAGTTTCCATAGTTTATCACGATTAATGGCGTTTTGAATGTCATGTTTAAAATCCTGTTATTTTCCATTTGAAGGCAGTTTTAAGCCCATAATGTAAAGCATTTCTTACCAGAGTGTCTTAACTGGGAATCAATCACGGCTCTGCTGCGACTCCCACACTCCAAAATGGTCCTTTGGTGGAGCTGAGGCTGGCTTGGCTGCACCTGGGTGTTTAGCGTGGAGGTGCTAACTCAAACTCCACGTACTCCGGTGGTAGTTAAACTCCGTTTGACATAGGTTGCATTTTACTTTTGACTTGTCAACTGAAGCGTCTGGAAGTGTTTTAAAGTTAAACAAGCCGTTCAAAAGTCCAGTAGCTCTCTTACTTTCCATCAGCGCGGTAGGTTTACTGCAGGAGGCCACTTCAAAGCATAGCGCTACAGCTAGAGGAGCCGTCTACGGGGGAGTAGAAGGGACAAAAAGACTTGCAACATTAAAATGAGATTTAAAAAAATTAACGCGTTATGGATTGCATTAATGTAATCGCGATTAACGCGTTAACGCTGACAGCCGTAATTTATTTGTGAAACCGATACCAAAGTATAACTTCACAAGATGCTCAACGTTCCTCATTTTAACTTTATTCTTGTAATGTCTCTTAGTCTGGCTCTAATACTCTGTTGTAGAAATATATAGATTGTGTAAATGTGTGAAAGTAAAGTGAGGATTCTTCTGGGTAAGAATCTAAACATCTAAAGAGCCTCAAACGTTTTTACTAAATATATATAAACTCATGTGAAGGTTTTTCCCTGTAAAACTAAACACATGTAAAAGTAGTTTAAACTATAAAGTAGTGTAATGAAGCTGTATTATTTGTCTTTATTAAACTATGATTTCAGAGCATTTGAAGCTGCATATCTAATCTGTACATTTCATTCTTGACTTGTATGAATTTGGTGATTGATCAACTATTTCAGGTTTTCCTTTTCTTCTTTCTCCTTTAAATAAATCTCTTCCTGTTTTTACTCAGTTGGAGGAATAAAGATGTCCTGTTGTCTTTTTGCTCATTCAAACGGCAGCTTTCAGTCACTTCATTCATTGCAATGATCACAGCCACATTAAGAAATATGACTTTAACAGTTTGTTCATGAGTGTAAATTAATTAATACAAAACCATTAGTTCCAATTATAAAGTGGCGTCTGCAGCTTCTATAACACTTTCTATTCTTCTGTCTTTTTTACTCGTTTTACTTTCTCTTCTTCATCGTCTTTCTCTTCTTCATCTATGTTCAGATCATCATCTCTAGTTTTGTCGTTTGCAACACCGGCCTTGCATTGAAAGTGATGAGGTAATGATCTGATATCTTGATGTCCCTCCGGACTCTGAGATCATAGATTTCAACGTTCCTGGTGATTACCAGATCCAGAGTGTGACCCTTCTTGTCACCCTCCTTGTCACCCTCCTTGTCACCCTTCTTGTCACCCTCGTTGTCACCCTTCTTGTCACCCTTCTTGTCACCCACCTTGTCACCCTTCTTGTCACCCTCGTTGTCACCCTTCTTGTCACCCTTCTTGTCACCCTCCTTGTCACCCTTCTTGTCACCCTCCTTGTCACCCTTCTTGTCACCCTCCTTGTCACCCTCCTTGTCACCCTTCTTGTCACCCTCGTTGTCACCCTTCTTGTCACCCTCCTTGTCACCCTCCTTGTCACCCTTCTTGTCACCCTCCTTGTCACCCTCCTTGTCACCCTTGTTGTCACCCTCGTTGTCACCCTTCTTGTCACCCTTCTTGTCACCCTTGTTGTCACCCTCCTTGTCACCCTTCTTGTCACCCTTCTTGTCACCCTCCTTGTCACCCTTCTTGTCACCCTTCTTGTCACCCTCCTTGTCACCCTCCTTGTCACCCTTCTTGTCACCCTCGTTGTCACCCTCCTTGTCACCCTTCTTGTCACCCTCGTTGTCACCCTTCTTGTCACCCTTCTTGTCACCCACCTTGTCACCCTTCTTGTCACCCTCGTTGTCACCCTTCTTGTCACCCTTCTTGTCACCCTCCTTGTCACCCTTCTTGTCACCCTCCTTGTCACCCTTCTTGTCACCCTCCTTGTCACCCTCCTTGTCACCCTTCTTGTCACCCTCGTTGTCACCCTTCTTGTCACCCTCCTTGTCACCCTCCTTGTCACCCTTCTTGTCACCCTCCTTGTCACCCTCCTTGTCACCCTTGTTGTCACCCTCGTTGTCACCCTTCTTGTCACCCTTCTTGTCACCCTTGTTGTCACCCTCCTTGTCACCCTTCTTGTCACCCTTCTTGTCACCCTCCTTGTCACCCTTCTTGTCACCCTTCTTGTCACCCTCCTTGTCACCCTCCTTGTCACCCTTCTTGTCACCCTCCTTGTCACCCTCCTTGTCACCCTCCTTGTCACCCTTCTTATCACCCTCCTTGTCACCCTCCTTGTCACCCTTCTTGTCACCCTCGTTGTCACCCTCGTTGTCACCCTTCTTGTCACCCTTCTTGTCACCCTCGTTGTCACCCTTCTTGTCACCCTCCTTGTCACCCTCCTTGTCACCCTTCTTGTCACCCTCGTTGTCACCCTTCTTGTCACCCTTCTTGTCACCCTCCTTGTCACCCTCCTTGTCACCCTTCTTGTCACCCTCGTTGTCACCCTCCTTGTCACCCTCCTTGTCACCCTTCTTATCACCCTTCTTGTCACCCTCCTTGTCACCCTTCTTGTCACCCTTGTTGTCACCCTCGTTGTCACCCTTCTTGTCACCCTTCTTGTCACCCTCGTTGTCACCCTTCTTGTCACCCTCCTTGTCACCCTCCTTGTCACCCTTCTTGTCACCCTCGTTGTCACCCTTCTTGTCACCCTTCTTGTCACCCTCCTTGTCACCCTCCTTGTCACCCTTCTTGTCACCCTCCTTGTCACCCTTCATGTCACCCTCGTTGTCACCCTCCTTGTCACCCTCCTTGTCACCCTTCTTGTCACCCTTCTTGTCACCCTTGTTGTCACCCTTCTTGTCACCCTCGTTGTCACCCTTCTTGTCACCCTTCTTGTCACCCTTGTTGTCACCCTCCTTGTCACCCTTCTTGTCACCCTTGTTGTCACCCTTCTTGTCACCCTCGTTGTCACCCTTCTTGTCACCCTCCTTGTCACCCTTCTTGTCACCCTTGTTGTCACCCTTCTTGTCACCCTCGTTGTCACCCTTCTTGTCACCCTTGTTGTCACCCTCCTTGTCACCCTCCTTGTCATCCTCGTTGTCACCTTCATCACCATCCTTGTACTTCCCTCTGTGTGTCGGCTCCTTCACATGCTCAGTAAGATTTTTCTTTTCCAAAAACTCTATGAACTTCTTGGTTGAGGTTTTCTTTGCATCATCAACATGGATATTAAAGTCTCCAGTGATGATGATGCTGTTGTAACCTACAGAAATTTCATCCAAGAGCTCTTCAAACTCTCTCAGGAAGGCCTCTATCTCAACCATTGTTAAACCTGGTGGGCGATACACATTGATGAACAGGACACGTTTAATCTCTGCAGCAACATATTCAAAGGTTTCTGGGGGGTTTTTTGCTCTTTTTTCTTGACCCTGTAAATCCTGTTTATACTGAATTGCGACCCCTCTCCCTTTCTTTTTCATCACACCATAATAGCTTTTGAATTTTGGTTGTAAATGTTTTTTTAAGTCTTCCTTTTCGGACTGTGTTGCGTGAAAGACATCCAGGGTTTTTTCTTCCATGATGTTTTGGATAGTGGATGGTTTAATATCCACTGATCCAATATTGAGCACCACCATTGTTTGGACTTCATGTTCCTTGTTTGCATCTTTCGGTCTTGCTTTGAACTTGAAGGAGTAATGATCTGATATCTCGTCCTCCTGGAGCTCAGAGATTTCAACATTCTTGGTGATGAGCAGATCCTCAAAGTTGTGTGTCGGCTCCTCTCCTTGCTGAATGTTGTCACTCTGGTGTGTCGGCTCCTCTCCTTGCTGAATGTCGTCACTCTGGTGTGTCGGCTCCTCTCCTTGCTGAATGTTGTCACTCTGGTGTGTCGGCTCCTCTACATGCTGAATGTTGTCACTCTGGTGTGTCGGCTCCTCTCCTTGCTGAATGTTGTCACTCTGGTGTGTCGGCTCCTCTACATGCTGAATGTGAGGAGCAAAACTCCTTGTATCTAAAACACTTTTAAAGCTGTTTTGGAGCCTCTTGATATCAACCAATAAATCGCCAGTCACAATGACGTTAGTACACGTTTTAGAAATCTCATCCAAGAAACTGTCAAACTCTGCCAAGAAGTCATCGAACGTCTTTAAACCTGGTGGGCGATACACATTGATGAACAGGACAGATTTTTGCCACCTATCATGTTTCAGCTCTGCAGCAACATAATGAAAGGTTTTTTTCTCTGCTTGTTTATATGGTTCACACTTTAATGCCTCTGAGATCTTTGAGATAATAGCTATGTTTTGGACTTCCCTCTCCTGATGATAAAAACTGAAATCTGATGGTGAAGCTTCACGGAGGACTTCCTCAGCGTTGTCCTTTTTTAACAACGTCTCAGTTGTGAGAAAGACGTCCAATTTCCTCTCTGTTATGAGTTCTTTGATTTCTTCCCTTATTATTCTCTTTTCCTGTGTTTTCTTATCCGTAAGTGTTTTATTAAGTGACAAAACATTCAGCAGTCCCACCTTTATTGTTACAGTGTCCTCATCTTCCTCCTCAACATTACTCTCCTCATCTCTTTGAGCTTGTTGAGTCATGTTTTCACTCGAACGTTTCTCCTCTTCTTCTCGCTGACTGTCATTCATCCTGTGAATAACAATAGAATGAATGAACACCAACAGGTTGAAATTATGTTTTTAGATCAAAGCAATCGATTTCCTCAAACAAGAATATAAAGAGACAATGGCGCCCAAACCTGAACAATCACTTTAACGTATTTCACAGAAAACATCATACTTGTTTTCAGCCCCCCCAGTCTTATTTGGACGTGGAGACGCCATTCCTGCAGGTCCTCTCAAAACCTGATGATCAATGAGAAGAGATCAATACATTCATTTTCAGTAATATCAGAACATGCACATTTATCAAATATATGATTTATAAAAACATGAAATCAGTGATTATTGATCCATTAATAGCATTTTGACATGTTAACTGTGTATGAGTTCAGTTTAGACCTGCTCTGTGTGTAAACAGCCTTTAGACAACGTTTGCTGTGATTTGGTGCTTTATAAATAAAGATTGATTGATTGATTGATTGATTGATTGATTGATTGATTGTGTCATACAGTGCCTATAAAAAGTATTCATATATATTTTTAATTAATTGACATTACTTTGTAGAAATCTGTTTTCACTTTGACATTAAAGAGTAGTTTTATGTAAAGAAAGAGAAATTATATTGATCATAATTCAATTTATAAAAAGGGGGAAAAATCGAAGGGCTTACAGAATCTTACCAAGCCGCTTCCTTTAAGACATTTTTAAATCCAGCTGATGACACTGTCTTGATGAGTTGACTTCATTTAGCAAAATAAAAGTTTGGATTGTTTTTCCACCTAAATTTAAATGTAAAAAATACTAAAATACCAGTGAATGAAATCATGAACTGCGGATTAAGGAAGCTCTGGTTGAGACTGCTGTTTGTTGAACCACCAGAAAAAAACCTTTGGTATTCATCTCTAACTACACTGATGTCGACCTCCAGTCCGAATCGTCTACCCACGGCTCTCAGAAGTTCAGTCATGACGTGTTGGTCCAGCTCATCTGGGTCTACAGTGACACCAACACCTGTATATAATCCTCCTAAACCAGTTAAACCTGAATCACCAACACTGACACTGAACTACCAACAGATTCACTTACGTCACTTTTCTCGCTGAGTGATTCCAGTTACTTCAATTTGTCTCGTCAGCGCTCCCTCTGCTGGATGCAGGAGGAAATCAGGTCCTTTTGGTCCTCTGCTGGATGCAGGAGGAAATCAGGTCCTTTTGGTCCTCTGAACAGAGATCAGGAACTTCAGTCTGTTACCAACACAGTGTGATCAACATGAGTCAGACAGCAGATTATTAAACTCTTTCATTTCTCAGGTGAGTTTAGAAAATGCCTCAAACATCATGATGCAACACAACAGGAAATAACAAGATATGGAACAACACCATTGCAGCAATGATAGAAACTCTGAGATTTGGTGGTTGATCTAACTCTAAGCCAGCAGCTACACATCATTTCATCAAATGTTTCCTGGGAACAAAGAGCAGAACTCAGAGTTTAGAGAGGAGCAGCTCACTTCAACCAGAGAACCTTAGACCTCAGCAGCGGATGCAGGTGGTCTTACCTCTGGAGGAGATACTTGATGTAGAAGCTCTGTGATGATGCTTCAGATCTTCATCAGACTCGTCTTCTTCACTGTGTCTCTGTGAGGAGGAGACTGCTCCATAGGTCTTTTTATCCTTGTCCAGGCCGTCCCGCCCAGCGCTGTGGTGACGCTCTCTCAGATTCTTGTCTTTTTCTGATATTATGATGGCAACGAATGTGAACGTTTCCTGCTTAGCCAGTTTGGCCTCTCTGTTTAATAAGGTTTAATAAGCTCTGTCTCCTTGTTGCTGCACCTGTCACTGACACTTTGTTCCCTGTTTAAAAATGACCTGAACTGACTTTGATCAGTGATCAGCAAAGAAACAAGAGGCGGGGAGGGAGAGCATTTGCATTCAGACCTTACAGTGTGACACACAGGCAAGATCAGATGATTGCTTAGTGTGGGGGGGGGGGGGGGGGGGGTTAGGGTAACTTGGTGGTTCTTAGGTGGACAGTTGACAATGTTAACTGCAAAGACTCTCAACAGGAGGAGGGTCCACATTCAGACAAAAGCAATAGATAAAATCTTCAGGGGGCAGTAATGATCAAGGGCTAGCTCAAGGTGTTGTTCTCAGACGTCACTTGATTACATCACATCTCTGGCCATACGTGCATTTCTTCTTCAGTACTGAACCCAGGTTTGGAGCCTGTTTTATAGACTGTCACAATATAATGTACAAACATGAATGTTTAACAGCCTGCTGGTGATATGAACCAACTGTCTGCTGAATGGAGTCAAACCTCACCTGAGATTCTGCAGCTCTGTGCTTCAGTTTGTTGATTCATGTCTTTGATTTGATGTTTCAATCATTCAACTCCTGAACTTATGGCTAGATCCGTGGCTCTGACATCAGAGCATGATTCCTGATAGTCACAAACAAATCAGTTGGACAAGTTATGGCTAATTAACCTTATAAATAATGACCATGGCTTATGACTAGTGGTGTCATGGTTCTGTAACCAAGACAGAAACTGTGACTTTACTTTGTAGTATTGGAAAAAGATTAGTCTCAGTTCCTAAGTCTCTGAATGTCACGACTGGATCATCCACAGTAAACACTGACAGTACACATGGAGGATGTTAGCAGGAACGGTGTCACTTTACCGCAGTCTGTTGTTAGTTTTGCATGTTTCTGATGTAGTGATGGCAACGAATGTGAACGCTGTTTCCTGCTGAGCCAGTTTGGCCTCTCTGTTTAATAAGGTTTAATAAGCTCTGTCTCCTTGTTGCTGCACCTGTCACTGACACTTTGCTCCCTGTTTAAAAATGACCTGAACTGACTTTGATCAGTGATCAGCAAAGAAACAAAAGGCAGGAAGGGAGAGCATTTGCATTCAGACCTTACAGTGTGACACACAGGCAAGATCAGATGCAGACATCCCAACTCTCCCGGAAGTTCCGTGTGTCTCCTGCATATAGAGAGCGGCTCATTGACGTCCGCAAATGAGATCCAATCTCCCGGAAGAGTGACTGCGTGTGTGTGCGTGTGTGTGTGTGTGTGTGTGTGTGTGTGTGTGTGACTATCAATGCGGCGTGTGTGAGAGCAAAGCGACCTGATAGCTCTGTGTTGTTGCTTATTATGGCGATTTCCCACTATACAGTTCTAGTACTACTCGGCTCTGCTCATCTCGGTTTGGTACCTTTTCCATTACTATAGTTCCTCCTCAGCGTGGGCGGGGTCGTCATAGCAACGCTGTGTTAAACTGCCGTGATGACACAAACACATAACCAATGGAGGACATGGAGGCGATGGTGTACTTGCTGCTGTATGTGTCTTTCTGTCTCACACAAAGCAAGAGAAGAGAAACGTATCTCTGTAACGCTGTTGTTGGTATTTAAAAATGGCGGCTTTGATTCTTGTGTGGGACGGCTCATGACTCTTCCAGTGACTCTCTGACCGATCAGAGGCTGGCAGTCTGATGATGTCACATTTAGTATCGGCTCGGGTCGCTTGGAACCTCGGCAGAGCAGATACTAAAAAGGCAGCAGGTACCAGGTACTATCCCTGATGGAGGAGCAGGTTGCGTGTGTGTGTGTGTGTGTGTGTGTCTGTATGTGAATCTGTCTCTTGAGAACTAGAGATCTCACAGTGTGAACCCCAGACCACAGTAAGTCTTTGATGGCCTCCTCTGATGTCTGAGGGTGAGTTGGAGGGTGTCGCTCATGTTCTTCTGGGACTCCAGTGTCCAGTGTCTGTGCTGCTCTTCGTCTCCTCTGCTGGCTGTGGATGTTGCACATTTACTTCTGAGGCTCCTGCACCATCCTTCAGTGTAGGAAGCACTTCCCAAAGTGTAGCCGACACTCTATGGCCAGGTGTTGATGAAGAAGAAGAAGGTGCATAGGATGAAGAAGGATTCTGCCAATTTCTGGTGCATGGTGAAGGGAGCGTCTTTTGCCTTGGATCTAATAACTAGAAGAGGAGATCAGCTGAAGAGCCACACATTCATAAGAAGCTAAATGTCCACTAGATGTCTGCTGGAGGGAATCATTAAACCTTTCCTCTGCATTCACGCTGCACTCATAAAACTGAAGTTGGGATCAGTTGCACTCTTCTGTTAAGTTTCTGTTAAAAACATAAAATCAAGTTGTGCTTGATGAAAAATAATAAAATCATTGATTAAAAATGTTTTTCCTGACATTAAAAACATTCTCTGCCCACTTTTTGGGAACCAGCTGTAGCTGACGAGGAATGGAAGCTAAATCTGATCAACTCACAGAGCCAGTTGAGTCTTCTGTTTCTTAACCTTCGTGTCGTCCTCCCGGGTCAAATTGACCCGTCTGTTTTGACTGTTCCTTCCTTCCTTCCTTCCTTCCTTCCATCTGTGCTTCCTCTCTCCTTCTTTCTTTCTTTCCTTCGTCCTTCCTTCCTTCCTTCTTTCCTCTGTCCTTCTTTCCTTCCTTCCTCCCTCCCTCCTACCTTCTTTACTCCCTCCCTCCCTCCTACCTTTCTTCCTTACTTACTTCTTTCCTCCATCCTTCCTTCCTCCCTTCCTTATTTCCTTTCCTCCCTTCCTTCCTCCCGTCCTCCATCCCCCTTTCTTCCTTCTGTCGTTCCTTCCTTTCTCTCTCCTTCCTTCCTTCCTCCCTCCCTCCCTTCCTTCCTTGACTCGAACACAACAGGAGGGTTAACATATGAATCATTGTTTTTCTATGACCTATTGTCTCTTACTTCTCTTATTCAGCTGTCACTGCCTCAGTAGCAGCCAGCAGACAGACCCATCCCACTCTAGCTGTCTCTGTTTGACCTGCTGCTCCCTGCTAGAAGCTTCAGGTTCATCAAATCATAGACAAACAGCTACGAGCAGAACACCGACTGTCTGGGACCTGCGGGACAATCAGCACTATGATACTCACAGTTATATTCATACATCACTGCACAGATGTCTTTAAGCCATATCTGTCACCTTGTTTTAAATCCTGACTGCAAGCAATTCAGTAAATGTGCAATATGCTGAAGGGGAATCATTCAGCTACTAATACTTTGTCTTTTTTATTCTATTGTTTTATATCTTATTGTTTTATAGGTTAAGCCTTACATACTGTTCATATTCTGACTCATATTTCATAAAGTCTCCATCAGTCATTAATAAATATTTGATTAATTTTATGGGGAAAAAACATTCACAGTCTCTATTTTATTGTCCAGGTGAACATTTTATAGAATATGATGAATACATGTCTGAATGCTGATATTGCATTTTATTTTTGTAAACTGAGGTTCACATCAGGAAAAGTCGAGCTAAAAGAAAAGTGTATATGATGTTTATACAGCTCTCTAATGTAAAACATGCATCAGTATGTAAGGGTTAAAACACATAAATATATATATGTTACCTGTCAGGGACGAAGGCATCTTAGTGATTTTGGGGTTTATGAAGAGGTGAAAGGAGGAAATAAGTGTTTTCATCTTTTGGCAGAAACACTGAGAGTAGATGGAGTTATTATATGAAGCATGTGGCTGCACATCAAAGACATTTATAAAGCAGCAGCTCATCAGTTCAGTTCAGTCAATTTACATTCTCATTTACATTTACCTTCAGGTGGTTTTACTCAGATAAGGGTTAGGGCAGGGATGTCAAACATGCGGCCCGTGGGCCAGAACCGGCCCGCCGAGAGGTCCAAACCGGCCCACTTTCCTTCCTGTCTTTTTTTCCTCCCTTCCTTCCTTCTATCCTTCCTCCCTTTCTTTCTTTCTTTTTTCCTTCTTTCTTTCCAGTCATCTTTTCCTTCCTTCCTTCCACCATTTCTTCCTTCCTTCCTTCTGTCATTCCTTCCTCCCTTTCTTTCTTTCTTCCTTCCTTCCTTCCTTCTGTCCTTCCTTCCTCCCTTTCTTTCTTCTTTCCTTCTTTCCTTCCATCCTTCCATCCTTCCTTCCTTCTTTCCTGTCTTTTTTTCCTTCCTTCTTTTTTTTCTTCCTCCCACCCTTACTTCATTCCTTCCTTCCTTCCTTCTGTCCTTCCTTCCTCCCTTTCTTTCTTCTTTCCTTCTTTCCTTCCATCCTTCCTTCCTTCTTTCCTGTCTTTTTTTCCTTCCTTCTTTTTTTTCTTCCTCCCACCCTTACTTCAATCCTTCCTTCATTCCTTCCTTTTAATGATCTGGCCCACATGAGATCAATTTGGTCTGTATGTGGCCCTTGAATGAAAATGAGTTTGACTCCTCTGGGTTAGGGTTTGGGTTTATTAGCTCACAAAGCCCTCTAGTGGCCGTTTGAAATATGACAGCCAGGAACAAGAGGACCTCAAACACTCACATGTCTCTAAACACCTTCTCATTTTAAATGATGCAGCTACGTGCAGGATTTCTGCCACATAAAGCATCTTTCACTCATTTTTTCCAGCTGTTAGTGAAACAAACTCCTCACTCTTCTCGTTCTCTGCCTGGATGCAACGAACAGTGAGATGAAAACACACTGCAGCATTTCATCAGCTGTGTGTCAAGAAACAAGCTTTACAGTTTTCACTTTTAGTATTCATGATGTGATTGATATGTTTGTTATATCTATTACAATGAGGGAATAACAGTTACACTAGAAGCTAAACTAATTTATCAGTATTAACCCTTACATACTGTTCATATCACCTCATAATTAGTCTTTATTCATCGTTTCTGAACCACAATTCACTGATAATCACCTCATCAGTCATTATAAACTGGTGATTAATCCTTAAACAGTTAATTCTTCAGTCTTTATGCTTTTTGTTGATGGAGACTATTTCAATTCATTATATTAAGTGTGAATAAATTGTGTTTTTGAACAAATATGAGTCACATATTCAGCAAAAATGCAAATCAGCTGACCAAATATGTTTTTAAACAGTTGAAATGTTTCCTTTTTTTTTGTATATTCTGAATCACATGAAGACAATCCTTCAAGTTTCTGGCTAAAAGTTTTTAAGGTGTGTTTTCTTCTCTCAAATGTAAAACTGGGTCAAATCAGACCTGAACTGTATGTAAGGGTTAAGAAGGCAATGGTCATACAGCAATGAAATAAATCTATTTGTATGATTGTAATGTCGTGGAAATTGTCTCAACATTAAACACAAATATGAAATAATACACAAACACTGCTGGGTAGAAGATTAAAGTTATTATTGTAGAATAAGGAGACAGCACACATACAGAATGACATCATCTCAACGAGTAAAGAGTTAAACTAGTACAGTGTCTACGAGAACAAAGGCATCTTCTGTGATTGGTCAAACATATCAGCCTTCATGATTTTACCCAATAGAAGACGACCACGGAGCAGAACATACATGAATATGAACATTTCACACTGGACATACAACCCAAAACCAGAGCCTCAGGTCATAAATGGTTTCATGAGCCTTCACCATCCAAGACTCTGAGCTTCTAGCTTATTTGGACCAAAGCCAAGACAGAGGACGAGCACTGGGTCTCTTAAATATTACACAAGACACACAGTGATGAGCCAACAGCAGTGATCCTTCATCCACAACCTTGGATTAAACTGATCCAACCAATCATTGAAACATTCAGAGTCTTAGTTGAGTTTGTTTCCAGTGAGGCTCCTTCCAGCCTCTGGATCCGTTGGATGGAGCTGACAGAGGAAGAAGAAGCCACATCTGCATCAAGATAAAAGCCCCAAAGTTTCAGCTCTTTCTCCGTCCTGTTCTCTTGGTTCCCTCTGCTGCCATCTACTGTTGGAAGTGATTATTACTTCATGATGTGGTGCCTGAACACAGCCTGCTTTGTATTGGCTTGTGTTAACTTGCTGTGTGTGCTCTGCTGTAAATATCTAAAACATATGTGAAATATTACGACGGAGTATTAGGGCCAGACTAAGAGAAAAATAAAGATAAAAATAAAATAAGAACTCTTCCTCTGAGTTAAAATGAGGAATATTGAATCTTGTGAAGTTATACTTTGGTATCAGTTTCACAAATAAGGAAATACTTCATCTTTTGGCATCAGCGTCAAATTATGATCAGTATCAGGACTTTGAAACGACTGAGTCTGTTTGGAAGAGGAGCTGTCTGGTCTATCTGTGGTAGCAACATTAAGTTAGTTTAATAAAACCTGTTATGCTTCAACTATTTGAGTGAATGATGTCAAACCAGCTGTTTAACATACAGAATAATATCCATCATGTGCCTCAAGAAAGTTATTATGCTCCCTGACCCTTTGATCTCTGGATGTCAAACCAACTGTATAACACACAGTTTGAAAAGATGAAGTATTTCTTTATTCTAGGGCTGTCAAACGATTAATTTTTTAAATCGAGATTAATCGCAGAGTTTCCATAGTTAATCGCGATTAATGGCGTTTTGAATTGCATGTTTAAAATCCTGTTATTTTCCATTTGAAGGCAGTTTTAAGCCCATAATGTAAAGCATTTCTTACCAGAGTGTCTTAACTGGGAATCAATCACGGCTCTGCTGCGACTCCCACACTCCAAAATGCTCCTTTGGTGGAGCTGAGGCTGGCTTGGCTGCACCTGGGTGTTTAGCGTGGAGGTGCTAACTCAAACTCCACGTACTCCGGTGGTAGTTAAACTCCGTTTGACACAGGTTGCATTTTACTTTTGACTTGTCAACTGAAGCGTCTGGAAGTGTTTTAAAGTTAAACAAGCCGTTCAAAAGTCCAGTAGCTCTCTTACTTTCCATCAGCGCGGTAGGTTTACTGCAGGAGGCCACTTCAAAGCATAGCGCTACAGCTAGAGGAGCCGTCTACGGGTGATTAGAAGGGACAAAAAGGCTTACAACATTAAAATGAGATTTTAAAAAATTTAAAAACGTTATGGATTGCATTAATCTAATCACGATTAACGCGTTAACGCTGACAGCCCTAGTTTATTTGTGAAACCGATACCAAAGTATAACTTCACAAGATGCTCAACATTCTTCATTTTAACTTTATTCTTGTAATATTATGACTTTTTTCTTGTAATGTCTCTTAGTCTGGCTCTAATACTCTGTTGTAGAAATATATAGATTGTGTAAATGTGTGAAAGTAAAGTGAGGATTCTTCTGGGTAAGAATCTAAACATCTAAAGAGCCTCAAACGTTTTTACTAAATATATATAAACTCATGTGAAGGTTTTTCTCTGTAAAACTAAACAAATGTAAAAGTAGTTTAAACTATAAAGTAGTGTAATGAAGCTGTATTATTTGTCTTTATTAAACTATGATTTCAGAGCATTTGAAGCTGCATATCTAATCTGTACATTTAATTCTTGACTTGTATGAATTTGGTGATTGATCATCTATTTCAGGTTTTCCTTTTCTTCTTTCTCCTTTAAATAAATCTGTTCCTGTTTTTTCTCAGTTGGAGGAATAAAGATGTCCTGTTGTCTTTTTGCTCATTCAAACTGCAGCTTTCAGTCACTTCATTCATTGCAATGATCACAGCCACATTAAGAAATATGACTTTAACATTTTGAACTGTTTGTTCATGAGTGTAAATTAATTAATACAAAACCATTAGATCCAATTATAAAGTGGAGTCTGCAGCTTTTATAACACTTTCTATTCTTCTGTCTCTTTTACTTGTTTTACTTTCTCTTCTTCATCATCTTTTTCTTTAGTTTTAGTTCTCTTTTACTTGTTTGCATCTTCCAACACCGGCCTCGCATTGAAAGTGACGGGGTAATGATCTGATATCTCGATGTCCCTCCGGACTCTGAGATCAGAGATTTCAACGTTCCTGGTGATGACCAGATCCAGAGTGTGACCCTCGTTGTTACCCTTCTTGTTCTTCCCTCTGTGTGTTGGCTCCTCTACATGCTGAGTAAGATTATTCTCTTCCAAAAACTTCTCGAACATCCTAGTTGGCTCTGTTTCAACATCAACATGGATATTAAAGTCTCCAGTAATGATGATGCTGTCATTGCAACCTACAGAAAGTTTATCCAAGAGCTTTTTAAACTCTTTCAGGAAGGGATCTATTGAACCTGGTGGGCGATACACATTGATGAACAGGACAGGTTGTTGTTTCCACTCAGCATGTTTCATCTCTGCAGCAACATATTCAAAGGTTTCTGGGTTTCTGTCTGCTCTTTTGTTTACACCATTTAGATCCTCTTTATACTGAATTGCTACCCCTCCTCCCCTTCTCTCCTCCTGCGAATGAAAAAAACTGAACTCTGGTGGTGAAGCTTGACGGAGGACTTCGTCAGCGTTGTCCTTTTTTAACCACGTCTCAGTTGTGAGAAAGACGCCCAGGTTGTTTTGTTCTATGAGCTTTCTGATTCTTTCTGCTTTGTTATTCAGTGACTGAACATTCAGCAGCCCCACCTTTATTGTTGCAGGAGGTTTTCCACCACCTGTCACATCTGTCCTGTGAATAACAATAGTGAAGATACATTTAGTATGAATTAACACCAACAGGTGGAAACAATGTTGAAACACTGAAACCAACTACATTTACTTTGAAATGACATTGAAATAGAATAATTGTGAAGTGAATAAAACATTATTGTTATAAAGTCAGAGACATGACTGCATGTTAGTATCCGACCAATCACGTCTCAACGTCTCAATATAAAGAAACAATGGCGCCCAAAGCAGCGTGGATGATACTGGCTGTCTGGTTGCCATGACAACACAAAGCTTTCCTCTGTTAGTCAGTTTCCGCCGGCAGCATCAGCAGCACCGACAGAAACTATAGTGACATGCTCTTCATGTGATGTGAACAGTGATATGGATCAGTGTGAACCTGGTAGAAGAAGTTTCTAAGGCGTTCTCAGTGTGCTGCTGAGTAGTTGCTGTGTGTTTAGGATTCAAAGCATTTTAAAATATAAACCTGCTTTTAATGAAGGTGCTGTTCTCTGCTTCTAATGTCTCTGTTTCATGATGATTTGGCTTCAAGCTGCTATGAAATAACCTGCTTCAACCCTGCAGTCATCTGCATGATCAGTATGTTCCAAACAGTTCATCATGGATGGAGACAGGTAGACAGTATTATGGCTTCTACACTGAAGAGGATTATACTGCACACCTTTCTGACATGAATACAAACAGCTGTTCAAACTTTTTACTGACACCTTTCAAACCTGAACAATCACTTTAACGTATTTCACAGAAAACATACCTCATGCTACCAAGCTGCTCAATCGCATCTGGACGTGAAGGATCCATTCCAGCAGCTCACAAAACCTGATGATCAATGAGAAGAGATCAATGCATTCATTTTCAGTATTATCAGAACATGCAAATTTATCAAATATATGATTTATAAAAACATGAAATCAGTGATTATTGATCCATTAATAACATTTTGACATGTTAACTGTGTATGAGTTCGGTTAAGACCTGCTCTGTGTGTAAAGACGGTGACACCAGCACCTGTATATAATCCTCCTAAACCAGTTAAAGCTGGAGCACCAACACTGACACTGAACTACCAACAGATTCACTTACGTCACTTTTCTCACTGAGTGATTCCAGTTACTTCAATTTGTCTCGTCAGCGCTCCCTCTGCTGGATGCAGGAGGAAATCAGGTCCATTTGGTCCTCTGCTGGATGCAGGAGGAAATCAGGTCCTTTTGATTCTCTGCTGGATGCAGGAGGAAATCAGGTCCTTTTGGTCCTCTGCTGGATGCAGGAGGAAATCAGGTCCTTTTGGTCCTCTGCTGGATGCAGGAGGAAATCAGGTCTTTTTGGTCCTCTGAACAGAGATCAGGAACTTCAGTCTGTTACCAACACAGTGTGATCAACATGAGTCAGACAGCAGATTATAAAACTCTTTCATTTCTCAGGTGAGTTTAGAAAATGCCTCAAACATCATGATGCAACACAACAGGAAATAACAAGATATGGAACAACAGCACTGCAGCAATGATAGAAACTCTGAGATTTGGTGGTTGATCTAACTCTAAGCCAGCAGCTACACATCATTTCATCAAATGTTTCCTGGGAACAAAGAGCAGAACTCAGAGTTTAGAGAGGAGCAGCTCACTTCAACCAGAGAACCTTAGACCTCAGCAGCGGATGCAGGTGGTCTTACCTCTGGAGGAGATACTTGATGTAGAAGCTCTGTGATGATGCTTCAGATCTTCATCAGACTCGTCTTCTTCACTGTCTCTGTCAGGAGGAGACTGCTCCGTCGCTCTTTTTATCCTTGTCCAGGCCGTCCCGCCCAGCGCTGTGGTGACACTCTCTCAGATTCTTGTCTTTTTCTGATGTTATGATGGCAACGAATGTGAACGCTGTTTCCTGTTGAGCCAGTTTGGCCTCTCTGTTTAATAAGGTTTAATAAGCTCTGTCTTCTTGTTGCTGCACCTGTCACTGACACTTTGTTCCCTGTTTAAAAATGACCTGAACTGACTTTGATCAGTGATCAGCAGAGAAACAAAAGGCAGGAAGGGAGAGCATTTGCATTCAGACCTTACAGTGTGACACACAGGCAAGATCAGGTGATTGCTTAGTGGGGGGAGGGTTAGGGTTAGGGTTAGGGTAACTTGGTGGTTCTTAGGTGGACAGTTGACAATGTTAACTGCAAAGACTCTCAACATTCAGTTTGTTGATTCATATCTTTGATTTGATGTCTCAATCATTCAACTCCTGAACTTATGGCTAGATCCGTGGCTCTGACATCAGAGCATGATTCCTGATAGTCACAAACAAATCAGTTGGACAAGTTATGGCTAAATAACCTCATAAATAATGATCATGGCTTATGACTAGTGGTGTAATGGTTCTGTAACCAAGAAAGAAACTGTGACTTTACTTTCTCTGTAGGAACAACTGAATATCACGACTGGATCATCCACAGTAAACACTGACAGTATACATGGAGGACGTTGGCAGGAACAGTGTCACTTTACCGCAGTCTGTTGTTCGATTTGCATGTTTCTGATGTTATGATGGCAACGAATGTGAACGCTGTTTCCTGTTGAGCCAGTTTGGCCTCTCTGTTTAATAAGGTTTAATAAGCTCTGTCTCCTTGTTGCTGCACCTGTCACTGACACTTTGTTCCCTGTTTAAAAATGACCTGAACTGACTTTGATCAGTGATCAGCAAAGAGACAAAAGGCAGGAAGGAAGAGCATTTGCATTCAGACCTTACAGTGTGACACACAGGCAAGATCAGATGCAGACATCCCAACTCTCCCGGAATTTCCGTGAGTCTCCTGCATATAGAGAGCGGCTCATTGACATCCGCAAATGAGATCCAATCTCCCAGAAGAGTGACTGTGTGTGTGTGTGTGTGTGTGTGTGTGTGTGTGTGTGTGTGTGTGTGTGTGTGTGTGTGTGTGTGTGTGTGTGTGTGTGTCTGTACGTGAGTCTCTTGAGAACTAGAGATCTCACAGTGTGAACCCCAGAACACAGTAAGTATTCTCATGGCTGGAGTTGCAAACCACAGTTTCCAGACAATCCTAACCATCCTTTTGGATCTCGTTCTCTTGGTCTAGAGAAAAGTTCTGTTGGTGCAGTCTGAACATTTCTTTGATGGCCTCCTCTGATGTCTGAGGGTGAATTGGAGAGTGTCGCTCATGTTCTTCTGGGACTCCGGTGCCTGCGCTGCTCCTCATATCTTCTTTGTGTCTACTTCTTGGAGTCCAGTGTCTGTGCTGCTCTTCGTCCCCTCTGCTGGCTGTGGATGTTGAACATTTACTTCTGAGGCTCCTGCACCGTCCTTCAGTGTAGGAAGCACTTCCCAAAGTGTAGCCGGCATTCTATCTCCAGGTATTGATGAAGAAGAAGAAGGTGCATAGGATGAAGAAGGATTCTGCCAATTTCTGGTGCATGGTGAAGAGCGTTTTTTGCCTTGGATCTAATAACTAGAAGAGGAGATCAGCTGAAGAGCCACATATTCATAAGAAGCTAAATTTCCACTAGATGTCTGCTGGAGGGAATCATTAAACCTTTCCTCTTCATTCACGCTTCACTCATAAAACTGAAGTTGGGATCAGTTGCACTATTCTGTTAAGTTTCTGTTAAAAACATAAAATCAAGTTGTGCTTGATAATATAAAATAAAATCATTGATTAAAAATGTTTTTCCTGACATTAAAAACATTCTCTGCCCAAGTTTTTGGGAACCAGCTGCAGCTGACGAGGAATGGAAGCTAAATCTGATCAACTCACAGAGCCAGTTGAGTCTTCTGTTTCTTAACCTTCTTGTCGTCCTCCCGGGTCAAATTGACCCGTCTGTTTTGACTGTTCCTTCCTTACTTCCTTCCTTCCTTCCATCTGTGCTTCCTCTCTCCTTCTTTCTTTTCTTTCCTTCCTTCTTCCTTCCTTACTTCTTTCCTCCATCCTTCCTTCCTCCCTTCCTTCCTTATTTCCTTTCCTCCCTTCCTTCCTCCCGTCCTCCATCCCCCTTTCTTCCTTCTGTCGTTCCTTCCTTTCTCTCTCCTTCCTTCCTTCCTCCCTCCCTTCCTTCCTTGACTCGAACACAACAGGAGGGTTAACATATGAATCATTGTTTTTCTATGACTTATTGTCTCTTACTTCTGATATTCAGTTGTCACTGCCTCAGTAGAGCAGCCAGCAGACAGACCCATCCCACTCTGGCTGTCTCTGTTTGACCTGCTGCTCTCTGCTAGAAGCTTCAGGTTCATCGAATCATAGACAAACAGCTACGAGCCGAACACCGACTGTCTGGGACCTGGAGGACAATCAGCACTATGATACTCACAGTTATATTCATACATCACTGCACAGATGTCTTTATGCCATATCTGTCACCTTGTTTTAACTCCTGACTGCAAGCAATTCAGTAAATGTGCAATATGCTGAAGGGGAATCATTCAGCTACTAATACTTTGTCTTTTTTATTCTATTGTTTTATATCTTATTGTTTTATAGGTTAAGCCTTACATAGTGTTCATATTCTGACTCATATTTCATAAAGTCTCCATCAGTCATTAATAAATATTTGATTAATCTTATGAGGAAAAATCATTCTCAGTCTCTATTTTATTGTCCAGGTGAACATTTTATAGAATATGATGAATACATGTCTGAATGCTGATATTGCATTTTATTTTTGTAAACTGAGGTTCACATCAGGAAAAGTCGAGCTAAGAGAAATGTGTATATGATGTTTATACAGCTCTCTAATGTAAAACATGCATCAGTATGTAAGGGTTAAATATATGTTACCTGTCAGGGACGAAGGCATCTTAGTGATTTTGGGGTTTATGAAGAAGTGAAAGGAGGAAATAAGTGTTTTCATCTTTTGGCAGAAACACTGAGAGTAGATGGAGTTATTATATGAAGCATTTGGCTGCACATCAAAGACATTTATAAAACAGCAGCTCATCAGTTCAGTTCAGTCAATTTACATTCTCATTTACATTTACCTTCTGGTGGTTTTACTCAGATAAGGGTTAGGGCAAGGGTGTCCAACATGCGGCCCGTGGGCCAGAACCGGCCCGCCGAGAGGTCCAAACCGGCCCACTTTCCTTCCTGTCTTTTTTTACTCCCTTCCTCCCTTTCTTTCTTTCTTTCTTTTTTCCTTCTTTCTTTCCAGTCATCTTTTCCTTCCTTCCTTCCACCATTTCTTCCTTCCTTCCATCTGTCCTTCCTTCCTCCCTTTCTTTCTTCCTTCCTTCCTTCCTTCCTTCCTTCCTTCCTTCCTTCCTTCCTTCCTTCCTCCCTTCCTTCCTCCCACCATTTCTTCCTTCCTTCCTTCTGTCCTTCCTTCCTCCCTTTCTTTCTTCTTTCCTTCGTTCCTTCCATCCTTCATTCCTTCCTTCCTTCCTTCCTGTCTTATTTTCCTTCCTTCCTTTTTTCTTCCTCCCACCCTTCCTTCATTCCTTCATTCCTTCCTTCCTTCCTTTCTTCCATCTCTTTAATGATCCGGCCCACATGAGATCAATTTGGTCTGTATGTGGCCCTTGAATGAAAATGAGTTTGACACCTCTGGGTTAGGGTTTGGGTTTATTAGCTCACAGAGCCCTCTAGTGGCCGTGTGAAATATGACAGCCAGGAACAAGAGGACCTCAAACACTCACATGTCTATAAACACCTTCTCATTTTAAATGATGCAGCTACGTGCAGCATTTCTGCTACATAAAGCATCTTTCACTCATTTTTTCCAGCTGTTAGTGAAACAAACTCCTCACTCTTCTCGTTCTCTGCCTGGATGCAACGAACAGTGAGATGAAAACACACTGCAGCATTTCATCAGCTGTGTGTCAAGAAACAAGCTTTACAGTTTTCACTTTTAGTATTCATGATGTGGTTGATATGTTTCTTATATCTATTACAATGAGGAGATAACAGTTACACTAGAAGCTAAACTAATTTATCAGTATTAACCCTTACATACTGTTCATATCACCTCATAATTAGTCTTTATTCATCGTTTCTGAACCACAATTCACTGATAATCACCTCATCAGTCATTATAAACTGGTGATTAATCCTTAAACAGTTAATTCTTCAGTCTTTATGCTTTTTGTTGATGGAGACTATTTCAATTCATTATATTAAGTGTGAATAAATTGTGTTTTTGAACAAATATGAGTCACATATTCAGCAAAAATGCAAATCAGCTGACCAAATATGTTTTTAAACAGTTGAAATGTTTCCTTTTTTTTTGTATATTCTGAATCACATGAAGACAATCCTTCAAGTTTCTGGCTAAAAGTTTTTAAGGTGTGTTTTCTTCTCTCAAATGTAAAACTGGGTCAAATCAGACCTGAACTGTATGTAAGGGTTAAGAAGGCAATGGTCATACAGCAATGAAATAAATCTATTTGTATGATTGTAATGTCGTGGAAATTGTCTCAACATTAAACACAAATATGAAATAATACACAAACACTGCTGGGTAGAAGATTAAAGTTATTATTGTAGAATAAGGAGACAGCACACATACAGAATGACATCATCTCAACGAGTAAAGAGTTAAACTAGTACAGTGTCTACGAGAACAAAGGCATCTTCTGTGATTGGTCAAACATATCAGCCTTCATGATTTTACCCAATAGAAGACGACCACGGAGCAGAACATACATGAATATGAACATTTCACACTGGACATACAACCCAAAACCAGAGCCTCAGGTCATAAAAGGTTTCATGAGCCTTCACCATCCAAGACTCTGAGCTCCTAGCTTATTTGGACCAAAGCCAAGACAGAGGACGAGCACTGGGTCTCCTAAATATTACACAACTCATTACACAAGACACACAGTGATGAACCAACAGCAGTGATCCTACATCCACAACCTTAGATTAAACTGATCCAACCAATCATTGAAACATTCAGAGTCTTAGTTGAGTTTGTTTCCAGTGAGGCTCCTTCCAGCCTCTGGATCCGTTGGATGGAGCTGACAGAGGAAGAAGAAGCCACATCTGCATCAAGTTAAAAGCTCCAAAGTTTCAGCTCTTTCTCCGTCCTGTTCTCTTGGTTCCCTCTGCTGCCATCTACTGTTGGAAGTGATTATTACTTCATGAAGTGGTGCCTGAACACAGCCTGCTTTGTGTTGGCTTGTGTTGACTTGCTGTGTGTGCTCTGCTGTTTGTGTTGTAATTGTATCTGATGTTCTGTCTTATTAGTGACTGTGTTTGTACCTTTGGTCCTGTGGTTCTGTGGTTCTGTGGTTCTGTTGGATTGTAACCATTGTAATAGTAATTTCAACTCTTTTGTAAAATACCCAACCTCCCACCTTCTCACCAAGATATCAGACTTTTAAATTCCTTTACATTTCTACTACCTGAGACACTCATTCAAACTCTTGTGTATTTTAAATTAGGTTGTCTAGACCTCTTAATTTCACACTTCAGGGGGTCGGTGCCGATACCTGCTAAAGATAAAAGAGTGTGGAATCACACCGTAGGTAAGAGGCCGACTCAATACTGTCATATTTGGAATAATATGTACAAATATAAGCATTATAAGTCATATTGTTTATGACTTGATGCTTAATGCTTATAATAACTCAAACATATGTGAAATATATAGATTGTGTAAATGTGTGAAAGTAAAGTGAGGATTCTTCTGGGTAAGAATCTAAACATCTAAAGAGCCTCAAACGTTTTTACTAAATATATATAAACTCATGTGAAGGTTTTTCTCTGTAAAACTAAACAAATGTAAAAGTAGTTTAAACTATAAAGTAGTGTAATGAAGTTGTATTATTAGTCTTTATTAAACTATGATTTCAGAGCATTTGAAGCTGCATATCTAATCTGTACATTTAATTCTTGACTTGTATGAATTTGGTGATTGATCAACTATTTCAGGTTTTCCTTTTCTTCTTTCTCCTTTAAATAAATCTGTTCCTGTTTTTACTCAGTTGGAGGAATAAAGATGTCCTGTTGTCTTTTTGCTCATTCAAACTGCAGCTTTCAGTCACTTCATTCATTGCAATGATCACAGCCACATTAAGAAATATGACTTTAGGGGTTGAGCATAGCTCAGCGGGTAGAGCACCCGCCCCATGTGTTGAGGCTATAGTCCTCGTTGCAGGCGACCCCGGTTCGAATCCCGAGCCGAGCGGTCTTCTCCTGCGTGTCATTCCCCCTCTCTGCCTCCTGTTTCCTGTCTCTCTACACTGTCCTGAACATTAAAGGCAAAAAAAGCCCAAAAAAATATACTTTAAAAAAAAAAAAAGAAATATGACTTTAACATTTTGAACTGTTTGTTCATGAGTGAAAATTAATTAATACAAAACCATTAGATCCAATTACAAAGTGGAGTCTGCAGCTTTTATAACACTTTCTATTCCTCTGTCTCTTTTACTCGTTTTACTTTTTCTTCTTCATCTTTTTTGCATCTTCCAACACCGGCCTTGCATTGAAAGTGACGGGGTAATGATCTGATATCTCGATGTCCCTCCGGACAGTGAGATCAGAGATTTCAACGTTCCTGGTGATGACCAGATCCAGAGTGTGACCCTTCTTGTCACCATCGTTGTTACCCTCATTGTTACCCTCGTTGTCACCCTCGTTGTCACCCTCGTCGCCACCCTCGTCGTTACCATCGTCGTTACCCTCGTTGTTACCCTCGTCGTCACCATCGCCGCCACCCTCGTCGTTACCATCGTCGTTACCCTCGTTGTTACCCTCGTTGTCACCCTCGTTGTCACCCTCGTCGTCACCCTCGTCGCCACCCTCGTCGTTACCATCGTCGTTACCCTCGTTGTTACCCTCGTTGTCACCCTCGTTGTTACCCTCGTCGTCACGCTTCTTGTTCTTCCCTTTGTGTGTTGGCTCCTTTACATGCTGAGTAAGATTATTCTGTTTCAAAAACTCCTCAAACTTCACGGTTGCATACTCCTTTGCAACATCAACATGGATATTAAAGTCTCCAGTAATGATGATGCTCTTGGTACGTTTAGAAAGTTCATTGAAGAGCTCTTTAAACTCTTTCAGGAAGGCCTCTATCTTAACCTTGGTTATACCTGGACTGCGATACACATTGATGAACAGGACATGTTGGTTCCACTCAGCATGTTCCATCTCTGCAGCAACATATTCAAAGGTTATTGGGTTGCTGTTTTTTGCTATTTTTCTTTTACCATTTAAATCCTGTTTAAACTGAATTGCTACCCCTCCTTTTTGACGTTTCCATGTATCAAAATAGATTATGTGTTTTGGCAGGAACATTTTTTCTAAGTTTTCCTTTCCGGTCACTGTTGCGTGAAGGACATCCAGGTTATGTTCTGTTATGAGCTTTTGGATGGTGGATGATTCATTATCCACTGGCCAAATAATGAGCAACGCCATTTTTAGGGCTTCAGCTTTTGTAGCTCCCTCGTTTGCATATTTTGGCTTTACATTGAACTTGAAGAAGTGATGATCTGCTCTCACTTTGTCCTCCGGGAGCTCAGAGATTTCAACATTCTTGGTGATGACCTGATCCTCAATGTTGTCACTCTGGTGTGTCGGCTCCCCTACATGCTGAACAAAACTCCTTGTATCTAAAATACTTTTAAAGCTGTTTTGGAGCCTCTTGATATCAGCCAATAAATTACCAGTCACGATGATGCTTTTGTAATTTACAGTAAATTTATCCAAAAAACGTTCAAACTCCTCCAGGAAGTCATCGAACTGTTTTCTACCTGGTCGGCGATACACATTGATGAACAGGACAGGTTTGTTCCACGTATCATGTTTCAGCTCTGCAGCAACATAATCAAAGATTTCTGAGTTTATCTCTTCTAGTTTATATGGTTTACACTGTAATGCCGGTGAGATAATAGCTATCACTTGATCTCGCCTTTCCTGGTGATAAGAACTGAAATCTGTTGGTGAGGCTTTACGAAGGACTGCGTCAGCTTTGTCCTTTTTTAACCACGTCTCAGTTGTGAGAAAGACGTCCAGCTTCTTATCTGTTATGAGCTTTTTGACTTCTTCTGGTATTCTTCTCTTATCCTGTGTTTTCTTATCCTGAAGTGTTTTATTCAGTGAACAAACATTCAGCAGCCCCACCTTTATTGTTCCAGGAGGTTTTCCACCACCTGCCTCATCTATCCTGTGAATAACAATAGTGAAGATACATTTAGTATGAATTAACACCAACAGGTGGAAACAATGTTAAAAGACCAAAGCCAACTACATTTATTTTGAAATGACATTGAAGTAGAATAATTGTGAAGTGAATAAAACATTATTTTTATAAAGTCAGAGACATGACTGCATGTTAGTATCCGACCAATCATGTCTCAACGTCTCAATATAAAGAAACAATGGCGCCCAAAGCAGCGTGGATGATACTGGCTGTCTGGTTGCCATGACAACACAAAGCTTTCCTCTGTTAGTCAGTTTCCCCTGGCAGCATCAGCAGCACCAACAGAAACTATAGAGACATGCTCTTCATGTGATGTGAACAGTGATATGGATCAGTGTGAACCTGGTAGAAGAAGTTTCTAAGGCGTTCTCAGTGTGCTGCTGAGTAGTTGCTGTGTGTTTGGGATTCAAAGCATTTTAAAATATAAACCTGCTTTTAATGAAGGTGCTGTTCTCTGCTTCTAATGTCTCTGTTTCATGATGATTTGGCTTCAAGCTGCTATGAAATAACCTGCTTCAACCCTGCAGTCATCTGCATGATCAGTATGTTCCCAACAGTTCATCATGGATGGAGACAGGTAGACAGTATTATGGCTTCTACACTGAAGAGGATTATACTGCACACCTTTCTGACATGAATACAAACAGCTGTTCAAACTTTTTACTGACACCTTTCAGACCTGAACAATCACTTTAACGTATTTCACAGAAAACATCATACTTGTTTTCAGCCCCCTCAATATTATTTGGACGTGAAGACGACGTTCCAGCAGCTCCTCCCTTAGCCTGATGATCAATGAGAAGAGATCAATACATTCATTTTCAGTATAATCAGAACATGCAAATTTATCAAATATAGGATTTATAAAAACATTAAATCAGTGATTATTGATCCATTAATAACATTTTGACATGTTAACTGTGTATGAGTTCGGTTTAGACCTGCTCTGTGTGTAAACAGCCTGTAGACGACGTTTGCTGTGATTTGGCGCTTTATAAATAAAGATTGGTTGATTGATTGTGTCATACAGTGCCTATAAAAAGTATTCATATATATTTTGAATTAATTGACATTACTTTGTAGAAATCTGTTTTCACGTTGACATTAAAGAGTAGTTTTTTGTAAATTATTTAAAATAAAGAGAAATTATATTGATCATGATTTAATTTATAAAGAGGGAAAAATCGAAGGGGTTACAGAATCTTACCAAGCCGCTTCCTTTAAGACATTTTTAAATCCAGCTGATGACACTGTCTTGATGAGTTGACTTCATTTAGCAAAATAAAAGTTTGGATTTTTTTTCCACCTAAATTTAAATGTAAAAAATGCTAAAATACCAGTGAATGAAATCATGAAGTCAGGATTAAGGAAGCTCTGGTTGAGACTGCTGTATGTTGAACCACCAGAATAAAACCTTTGGTATTCATCTCTAAATGAACTGATGTCGACCTCCAGTCTGAATCGTCTACCCATGGCTCTCAGAAGTTCAGTCATGACGTGTTGGTCCAGCTCATCTGGGTCTACAGTGACACCAACACCTGTATATAATCCTCCTAAACCAGTTAAAGCTGGAGCACCAACACTGACACTGAACTACCAACAGATTCACTTACGTCACTTTCTTTTTCTTCCTCAGGTTTTGGCCTCGCACCACCTGCCTCATCTATCCTGTGAATAACAATAGTGAAAATACATTTAGTATGAATTAACACCAACAGGTGGAAACAATGTTAAAAGACCAAAGCCAACTACATTTATTTTGAAATTACATTGAAATAGAAATAATTGTGAACAATCACTTTAAAGTATTTCACATCATACTTGTTTTCAGCCCCCTCAGTCTTCTTTGGACTTGAAGGATCCATTCCAGCAGCTCACAAAACCTGATGATCAATGAGAAGAGATCAATACATTCATTTTCAGTATCAACAGAACATGCAAATTTATCAAATATATGATTTATAAAAACATTAAATCAGTAATTATTGATCCATTAATAACATTTTGACATGTTAACTGTGTATGAGTTCGGTTTAGACCTGCTCTGTGTGTAAACAGCCTTCAGATGACGTTTGCTGTGATTTGGTGCTTCATATATATATATTTAATTAATTGACATTACTTTGTAGAAATCTGTTTTCACTTTGACATTAAAGAGTAGTTTTTTGTAAAGAAAGACAAATTATATTGATCATGATTCAATTTATAAAAAAGGGGGAAATCGAAGGGGTTACAGAATCTTACCAAGCCACTTCCTTTAAGACATTTTTAAATCCAGCTGATGACACTGTCTTGATGAGTTGACTTCATTTAGCAAAATAAAAGTTTGGATTGTTTTTCCACTTAAATTTAAATGTAAAAAATACTAAAATACCAGTGAATGAAATCATGAAGTCAGGATTAAGGAAGCTCTGGTTGAGACTGCTGTTTGTTGAACCACCAGAAAAAAACCTTTGGTATTCATCTCTAACTACACTGATGTCGACCTCCAGTCCGAATCGTCTACCCATGGCTCTCAGAAGTTCAGTCATGACGTGTTGGTCCAGCTCATCTGGGTCTACAGTGACACCAACACCTGTATATAATCCTCCTGAACCAGTTAAAGCTGGAGCACCAACACTGACACTGAACTACCAACAGATTCACTTACGTCACTTTTCTGACTGAGTGATTCCAGTTTCTTCAGCTTCTCTCGTCAGCTCCCTCTGCTGGTTGCAGGAGGAAATCAGGTCCTTTTGGTCCTCTGCTGGATGCAGGAGGAAATCAGGTCCTTTTGGTCCTCTGCTGGATGCAGGAGGAAATCAGGTCCTTTTGGTCCTCTGAACAGAGATCAGGAACTTCAGTCTGTTACCAACACAGTGTGATCAACATGAGTCAGACAGCAGATTATAAAACTCTTTCATTTCTCAGGTGAGTTTAGAAAATGCCTCAAACATCCTGATGCAACACAACAGGAAATAACAAGATATGGAACAACACCACTGCAGCAATGATAGAAACTCTGAGATTTGGTGGTTGATCTAACTCTAAGCCAGCAGCTACACATCATTTCATCAAATGTTTCCTGGGAACAAAGAGCAGAACTCAGAGTTTAGAGAGGAGCAGCTCACTTCAACTAGAGAACCTTAGACCTCAGCAGAGGATGCAGGTGGTCTTACCTCTGGAGGAGATACTTGATGTAGAAGCTCTGTGATGATGCTTCAGATCTTCATCAGACTCGTCTTCTTCACTGTGTCTCTGTGAGGAGGAGACTGCTCCGTCGCTCTTTTTATCCTTGTCCAGGCCGTCCCGCCCAGCGCTGTGGTGACGCTCTCTCAGATTCTTGTCTTTTTCTGATGTTATGATGGCAACGAATGTGAACGCTGTTTCCTGTTGAGCCAGTTTGGCCTCTCTGTTTAATAAGGTTTAATAAGCTCTGTCTCCTTGTTGCTGCACCTGTCACTGACACTTTGCTCCCTGTTTAAAAATGACCTGAACTGACTTTGATCAGTGATCAGCAAAGAAACAAAAGGCGGGGAGGGAGAGCATTTGCATTCAGACCTTACAGTGTGACATACAGGCAAGATCAGATGATTGCTTAGTGGGGGGAGGGTTAGGGTAACTTGGTGGTTCTTAGGTGGACAGTTGACAATGTTAACTGCAAAGACTCTCAACATTCAGTTTGTTGATTCATATCTTTGATTTGATGTCTCAATCATTCAATTCCTGAACTTATGGCTAGATCTGTGGCTCTGACATCAGAGCATGATTCCTGATAGTCACAAACAAATCAGTTAGACAATTTATGGCTAATCAACCTTATAAATAATGGCTTATGACTAGTGGTGTCATGGTTCTGTAAGCAAGACAGAAACTGTGACTTTACTTTCTCTGTAGGAACAACTGAATATCACGACTGGATCATCCACAGTAAACACTGACAGTATACATGGAGGACGTTGGCAGGAACGGTGTCACTTTACCGCAGTCTGTTCGATTTGCATGTTTCTGATGTTATGATGGCAACGAATGTGAACACTGTTTCCTGTTGAGCCAGTTTGGCCTCTCTGTTTAATAAGGTTTAATAAGCTCTGTCTCCTTGTTGCTGCACCTGTCACTGACACTTTGCTCCCTGTTTAAAAATGACCTGAACTGACTTTGATCAGTGATCAGCAAAGAAACAAAAGGCAGGAAGGGAGAGCATTTGCATTCAGACCTTACAGTGTGACACACAGGCAAGATCAAATGCAGACATCCCAACTCTTCCGGAAGTTCCGCGAGTCTCCTGCATATAGATAGCGGCTCATTGACGTCCGCAAATGAGATCCAATCTCCCTGAAGAGTGACTGCGTGTGTGTGCGTGTGTGCATGTGTGTGTGTGTGCATGTGTGTGTGCGTGTGTGTGTGTGTGTGTGTGTGTGTGTGACTATCAATGCGACGCGTGTGAGAGCAAAGCGACCTGATAGTTCTGTGTTGTTGCTTATTAAGGCGATTTCCCCACTATACAGTTCTAGCACTACTCGGCTCTGCTCATCTCGGTTTGGTACCTTTTCCATTACTATAGTTCATGCTCAACGTGAGTGGGGTCGTCATAGCAACACTGTGTTAAACTGCCGTGATGACACAAACATATAACCAATGGAGGACATGGAGGCGATGGTGTACTTGCTGCTGTATGTGTCTTTCTGTCTCACACAAAGCAAGAGAAGAGAAACCAATCTCTGTAACGCTGCTGTTGGGATTTAAAGATGGCGGCTTTGATTCTTGTGTGGGACGGCTCATGACTCTTCCAGTGACTCTCTGACCAATCAGCGGCCGGCAGTCTGATGACGTCACATTTAGTATCGGCTTGGCTCGCCTGGAACCTCGGCAGAGCAGATACTAAAGAAGCAGCAGGTACCAGGTACTATCCCTGATGGAGCAGCAGGTACCAGGTACTATCCCTGATGGAGCAGCAGGTACCAGGTACTATCCCTGATGGAGCAGCAGGTACCAGGTACTATCCCTGATGGAGGAGTACCAGGTACTATCCCTGATGGAGGAGCAGCAGGTACCAGGTACTATCCCTGATGGAGGAGCAGCAGGTACCAGGTACTATCCCTGATGGAGCAGCAGGTACCAGGTACTATCCCTGATGGAGCAGCAGCAGGTACCAGGTACTATCCCTGATGGAGGAGCAGCAGGTACCAGGTACTATCCCTGATGGAGCAGCAGGTACCAGGTACTATCCCTGATGGAGCAGCAGCAGGTACCAGGTACTATCCCTGATGGAGCAGCAGGTACCAGGTACTATCCCTGATGGAGGAGCAGGTACCAGGTACTATCCCTGATGGAGCAGCAGGTACCAGGTACTATCCCTGATAGAGCAGCAGGTACCAGGTACTATCCCTGATGGAGGAGTACCAGGTACTATCCCTGATGGAGGAGCAGCAGGTACCAGGTACTATCCCTGATGGAGCAGCAGGTACCAGGTACTATCCCTGATGGAGGAGCAGCAGGTACCAGGTACTATCCCTGATGGAGCAGCAGGTACCAGGTACTATCCCTGATGGAGCAGCAGCAGGTACCAGGTACTATCCCTGATGGAGCAGCAGGTACCAGGTACTATCCCTGATAGAGCAGCAGGTACCAGGTACTATCCCTGATGGAGGAGTACCAGGTACTATCCCTGATGGAGGAGCAGCAGGTACCAGGTACTATCCCTGATGGAGCAGCAGGTACCAGGTACTATCCCTGATGGAGGAGCAGGTACCAGGTACTATCCCTGATGGAGGAGCAGGTTGCGTGTGTGTGTGTGTGTGTGTGTGTGTGTGTGTGTGTGTGTGTGTGTGTGTCTGTACATGAGTCTCTTGAGAACTACAGATCTCACAGTGTGAACCTCAGACCACAGTAAGGATTCTCATGGCTGGAGTTGCAAACCACAGTTTCCAGACAATCCTAACCATCCTTTTGGATCTCGTTCTCTTGGTCCAGAGAAAAGTTCTGTTGGTGCAGTCTGAACATTTCTTTGATGGCCTCCTCTGATGTCTGAGGGTGAGTTGGAGGGTGTCGCTCATGTTCTTCTGGGACTCCGGTGCCTGCGCTGCTCCTCATGTCTTCTTTGTGTCTACTTCTTGGAGTCCAGTGTCTGTGCTGCTCTTCGTCCCCTCTGCTGGCTGTGGATGTTGCACATTTACTTCTGAGGCTCCTGCACTGTCCTTCAGTGTAGGAAGCACTTCACAAAGTGTAGCCGACACTCTATGGCCAGGTGTTGATAAAGAAGAAGAAGGTGCATAGGATTCTGCCAATTTCTGGTGCATGGTGAAGAGCGTTTTTTGCCTTGGATCTAATAACTAGAAGAGGAGATCAGCTGAAGAGCCACACATTCATAAGAAGCTAAATTTCCACTAGATGTCTGCTGGAGGGAATCATTAAACCTTTCCTCTGCATTCACGCTGCACTCATAAAACTGAAGTTGGGATCAGTTGCACTGTTCTGTTAAGTTTCTGTTAAAAACATAAAATCAAGTTGTGCTTGATGAAAAATAATAAAATCATTGATTAAAAATGTTTTTCCTGACATTAAAAACATTCTCTGCCCACTTTTTGGGAACCAGCTGTAGCTGACGAGGAATGGAAGCTAAATCTGATCAACTCACAGAGCCAGTTGAGTCTTCTGTTTCTTAACCTTCGTGCCGTCTGTTTTGACTGTTCCTTCCTTCCTTCCTCTTTCTTTAATTTTTCCTTTGTTCTTTCCTTCCTTCCATACTTCTTTCCTCACTTCCTCCTTTTCCTCCTCCCTCCTTTCCTTCCTTCCTTCCTTCCTTCCTTCCTTCCCTCCTTCCTTCCTTCCATTGGTGCTTCCTCTCTCCTTCTTTCTTTCTTTCCTTCTTCTCTCTTTCTTCCTACCTTCTTTCCTTCCTTACTTCTTTCCTCCGTCCTTCCTTCTTTCCTTCTTTCCTCTGTCCTTTTTTCCTTCCTTCCTCCCTCCCTCCTACCTTCTTTACTCCCTCCCTCCCTCCTACCTTCCTTACTTACTTACTTCTTTCCTCCATCCTTCCTTCCTCCCTTCCTTATTTTCTTTCCTCCCTTCCTTCCTTCCGTCCTCCATCCCCCTTTCTTCCTTCTGTCATTCCTTCTTTTCTCTCTCCTTTCTTCTTTCCTCCCTCCCTGCCTTCCTTCCTCCCTCCCTGCCTTATTTCCTTTACTCCCTCCCTTCCTTCCTTGACTCGAACACAGCAGGAGGGTTATCATATGAATCATTGTTTTTCTATGACCTATTGTCTCTTACTTCTCTTATTCAGCTGTCACTGCCTCAGTAGCAGCCAGCAGACAGACCCATCCCACTCTAGCTGTCTCTGTTTGACCTGCTGCTCTCTGCTAGAAGCTTCAGGTTCATCGAATCATAGACAAACAGCTACGAGCCGAACACTGACTGTCTGGGACCTGGAGGACAATCAGCACTATGATACTCACAGTTATATTCATACAACATTGCACAGATGTCTTTATGCCATATCTGTCACCTTGTTTTAGCTCCTGACTGCAATTCAGCAAATGTGCAATATGCTGAAGGGGAATTGTTCAGCTGCTAATACTTTATCTTTTTTATTCTATTGTTTTATATCTTATTGTTTTATAGGTTAAGCCTTACATACTGTTCATATTCTGACTCATATTTCATAAAGTCTCCATCAGTCATTAATAAATATTTGATTAATCTTATGGGGAAAAAACATTCTCAGTCTCTATTTTATTGTCCAGGTGAACATTTTACAGAATATGATGAATACATGTCTGAATGCTGATATTGCATTTTATTTTTGTAAACTGAGGTTCACATCAGGAAAAGTCGAGCTAAAAGAAAAGTGTATATGATGTTTATACAGCTCTCTAATGTAAAACATGCATCAGTATGTAAGGGTTAAAACACATAAATATATATATGTTACCTGTCAGGGACGAAGGCATCTTAGTGATTTTGGGGTTTATGAAGAGGTGAAAGGAGGAAATAAGTGTTTTCATCTTTTGGCAGAAACACTGAGAGTAGATGGAGTTATTATATGAAGCATTTGGCTGCACATCAAAGACATTTATAAAGCAGCAGCTCATCAGTTCAGTTCAGTCAATTTACATTCTCATTTACATTTACCTTCAGGTGGTTTTAATCAGATAAGGGTTAGGGCAGGGGTGTCAAACATGCGGCCTGTGGGCCAGAACCGGCCTGCCGAGAGGTCCAAACCGGCCCACTTTCCTTCCTGTCTTTTTTTCCTCCCTTCCTTCCTTCTGTCCTTCCTCCCTTTCTTTCTTTCTTTTTTCCTTCTTTCTTTCCAGTCATCTTTTCCTTCCTTCCTTCCACCATTTCTTCCTTCCTTCCATCTGTCCTTCCTTCTGTCCTTCCTTCCTCCCACCATTTCTTCCTTCCTTCCTTCTGTCCTTCATTCCTCTCTTTCTTTCTTCTTTCCTTCGTTCCTTCCATCCTTCCTTCCTTCTTTCCTGTCTTTTTTTCCTTCCTTCTTTTTTTTCTTCCTCCCACCCTTACTTCATTCCTTCCTTCCTTCCTTCCTTCCTTCCTTCCTTCATTCCTTCCTTTCTTCCATCTCTATAATGATCCGGCCCACATTAGATGAATTTGGTCTGTATGTGGCCCTTGAATGAAAATGAGTTTGACTCCTCTGGGTTAGGGTTTGGGTTTATTAGCTCACAAAGCCCTCTAGTGGCCGTGTGAATTATGACAGCCAGGAACAAGAGGACCTCAAACACTCACACGTCTCTAAACACCTTCTCATTTTAAATGATGCAGCTACGTGCAGCATTTCTGCTACATAAAGCATCTTTCACTCATTTTTTCCAGCTGTTAGTGAAACAAACTCCTCACTCTTCTTGTTCTCTGCCTGGATGCAACGAACAGTGAGATGAAAACACACTGCAGCATTTCATCAGCTGTGTGTCAAGAAACAAGCTTTACAGTTTTCACTTTTAGTATTCATGATGTGATTGATATGTTTCTTATATCTATTACAATGGAGGGGAGGAGGAGGAGCTAACAGTTACACTAGAAGCTAAACTAATTTATCAGTATTAACCCTTACATACTGTTCATATCACCTCATAATTAGTCTTTATTCATCATTTCTGAACCACAATTCACTGATAACTACCTCATCAGTCATTATAAACTGGTGATTAATCCTTAAACAGTTAATTCTTCAGTCTTTATACTTTTTGTTGATGGAGACTATTTCAATTCATCATATTAAATGTGAATAAACTGTGTTTTGAACAAATATGAGTCAAATATTCAGCAAAAATGCAAATCAGCTGACCAAATATGTTTTTAAACAGTTGAAATGTTTCTTTTTTGTGTATATTCTGAATCACATGAAGACAATCCTTCAAGTTTCTGGCTAAAAGTTTTTAAGGTGTGTTTTCTTCTCTCAAATGTAAAACTGGGTCAAATCAGACCTGAACTGTATGTAAGGGTTAAGAAGGCAATGGTCATACAGCAATGAAATAAATCTATTTGTATGATTGTAATGTCGTGGAAATTGTCTCAACATTAAACACAAATATGAAATAATACACAAACACTGCTGGGTAGAAGATTAAACAGTTATTATTGTAGAATAAGGAGACAGCACACATACAGAATGACATCATCTCAACGAGTAAAGAGTTAAACTAGTACAGTTTCTACGAGAACAAAGGCATCTTCTGTGATTGGTCAAACATATCAGCCTTCGTGATTTTACCCAATAGAAGACGACCACGGAGCAGAACATACATGAATATGAACATTTCACACTGGTCATACAACCCAAAACCAGAGCCTCAGGTCATAAATGGTTTCATGAGCCTTCACCATCCAAGACTCTGAGCTTCTAGCTTATTTGGACCAAAGCCAAGACAGAGGACGAGCACTAGGTCTCCTAAATATTACACAACTCATTACACAAGACACACAGTGATGAGCCAACAGCAGTGATCCTACATCCACAACCTTAGATTAAACTGATCCAACCAATCATTGAAACATTCAGAGTCTTAGTTGAGTTTGTTTCCAGTGAGGCTCCTTCCAGCCTCTGGATCCGTTGGATGGAGCTGACAGAGGAAGAAGAAGCCACATCTGCATCAAGTTAAAAGCTCCAAAAGTTTCAGCTCTTCCTCCGTCCTGTTCTCTTGGTTCCCTCTGCTGCCATCTACTGTTGGAAGTGATTATTACTTCATGAAGTGGTGCCTGAACACAGCCTGCTTTGTGTTGGCTTGTGTTGACTTGCTGTGTGTGCTCTGCTGTTTGTGTTGTAATTGTATCTGATGTTCTGTCTTATTAGTGACTGTGTTTGTACCTTTGGTCCTGTGGTTCTGTTGGATTGTAACCATCAGTCACATTTTATCCCTCTGTAAAGCTCTTTGGTCACTGTCTGTTGGTTTTAAATGTGCTCTATAAATAAATGGACTTGATAATCATGTTCAATATCAATAATCTTTATTGAAATCACTCTGTCACATATTCATGCATGTGTAAGCTATGACTTTATATCATCTGTAGTTTCATTCAGACAACTGCACACGTGACATTTTAAAGGTTCAAATAAAGTAAAACATGTTAATGAAAGAACAAAAAAGGTTTTTGACTATAAACTGTAAAAGAAAGACAACTTTTTTCCAAACATGTGTGTCTGAGAGGATCGTGGATGTAAAAACAGACACTGAGGAATTCTGTGTACATGGCAGAAAGTTTGACAGGAAACTGAAAGTGAGGAAAGAAATGATCACAGTGACTGAAAACTTAAACAGCAGTGACTCAGTTCTGTGTGAACAGCATCCATCAAATCTCAGAATTCACACAGAAACAAACATCAAATATTATTCTGGTTTACACATTCAACAACATTAATATTAACTGAGCGCTACATCACAGAAAACATCACTTTCATTCATCAGTGTTTCCAGTGACCACGTTTACATGCACTAAACACTCCTGCTGGTGCCCTTATTCCAACACTCATCCTGTAAATATCTAAAACATATGTGAAATATTACGACGGAGTATTAGGGCCAGACTAAGAGAAAAATAAAGACTTGTGGAAATTATGAGAATAAAGTCGTAATTTTATGAGAACTCTTCCTCTGAGTTAAAATGAGGAATATTGAATCTTGTGAAGTTATACTTTGGTATCAGTTTCACAAATAAAGAAATACTTCATCTTTTGGCATCAGCGTCAAATTATGATCAGTATCAGGACTTTGAAACGACTGAGTCTGTTTGGAAGAGGAGCTGTCTGGTCTATCTGTGGTAGCAACATTACGTTAGTTTAATAAAACCTGTTATGCTTCAACTATTTGAGTGAATGATGTCAAACCAGCTGTTTAACATACAGAATAATATCCATCATGTGCCTCAAGAAAGTCATTATGCTCCCTGACCCTTTGATCTCTGGATGTCAAACCTACTGTATAACACACAGTTTGAAAAGATGAAGTATGTGTTTATTTTAGGGCTGTCAAACGATTACTTTTTTAATCGAGATTAATCTCAGAATTTCCATAGTTAATCACGATTAATGGCGTTTTGAATTGTGTGTTTAAAATCCTGTTATTTTCCATTTGAAGGCAGTTTTAAGCCCATAATGTAAAGCATTTCTTACCAGAGTGTCTTAACTGGGAATCAATCACGGCTCTGCTGCGACTCCCACACTCCAAAATGGTCCTTTGGTGGAGCTGAGGCTGGCTTGGCTGCACCTGGGTGTTTAGCGTGGAGGTGCTAACTCAAACTCCACGTACTCCGGTGGTAGTTAAACTCCGTTTGACACAGGTTGCATTTTACTTTTGACTTGTCAACTGAAGCGTCTGGAAGTGTTTTAAAGTTAAACAAGCCGTTCAAAAGTCCAGTAGCTCTCTTACTTTCCATCAGCGCGGTAGGTTTACTGCAGGAGGCCACTTCAAAGCATAGCGCTACAGCTAGAGGAGCCGTCTACGGGGGAGTAGAAGGGACAAAAAGGCTTGCTACATTAAAATGAGATTTTAAAAAATTTAAAAACGTTATGGATTGCATTAATCTAATCACGATTAACGCGTTAACGCTGACAGCCCTAGTTTATTTGTGAAACCGATACCAAAGTATAACTTCACAAGATGCTCAACATTCTTCTTTTAAACTTTATTCTTGTAATAGTATGACTTTTTTTTGTAATGTCTCTTAGTCTGGCTCTAATACTCTGTTGTAGAAATATATAGATTGTGTAAATGTGTGAAAGTAAAGTGAGGATTCTTCTGGGTAAGAATCTCAACATCTAAAGAGCCTCAAACGTTTTTACTAAATATATATAAACTCATGTGAAGGTTTTTCTCTGTAAAACTCAACACATGTAAAAGTAGTTTAAACTATAAAGTAGCGTAATGAAGCTGTATTATTAGTCTTTATTAAACTATGATTTCAGAGCATTTGAAGCTGCATATCTAATCTGTACATTTAATTCTTGACTTGTATGAATTTGGTGATTGATCAACTATTTCAGGTTTTCCTTTTCTTCTTTCTCCTTTAAATAAATCTGTTCCTGTTTTTACTCAGTTGGAGGAATAAAGATGTCCTGTTGTCTTTTTGCTCATTCAAACTGCAGCTTTCAGTCACTTCATTCATTGCAATGATCACAGCCACATTAAGAAATATGACTTTAACATTTTCAACTGTTTGTTCATGAGTGTAAATTAATTAATACAAAACCATTAGATCCAATTATAAAGTGGAGTCTGCAGCTTTTATAACACTTTCTATTCTTCTGTCTTTTTTACTCGTTTTACTTTCTCTTCATCATCTATTTTCAGATCATCATCTTTAGTTTTCTCGTTTGCATCTTCCAACACCGGCCTCGCATTGAAAGTGACGGGGTAATGATCTGATATCTTGATGTCCTCACGGACTCTGAGATCAGAGACTTCAACATTCTTGGTGATGACCAGATCCAGAGTGTGACCCTTCTTGTGACCCTTCTTGTTTTTCCCTCTGTGTGTCTTCCCCTCTACATGCTGAGTAAGATTATTCTCTTCCAAAAACTTCTTAAACATCCTAGTTGGCTCTGTTTCAACATCAACATGGATATTAAAGTCTCCAGTGATGATGATGCTGTTGGTACGTTTAGAAAGTTCATCCAAGAACTTTTTAAACTCTTTCAGGAAGGCCTCTATCTTAACCTTTGTCAAACCTGGTGGGCGATACACATTGATGGACAGGACCGGTTGGATCCACTCATCATGTTGCATCTCTGCAGCAACATATTCAAAGGTTTCTGGGTTTGTTTTTACTTTTATTCTTTCTCCCTGTAAACCTTTGTCACACTGAATTCCTACCCCTCCTCCTTTCTTTTTCCTCTCCTGCTTGACGTTGAAGGTTGGTCGAACAGGCCTCATCTGATGAATGAATGTGTGTGTTGTTGGTGTAGCTTCCTCAATAACTTGATTTCCATCAGGTCTTCTTAAGTGCGTCTCAGTTGAGTTAAAGACGTCCACTTTGTTTTCTGTTATGATGTTTTTGATTTCTTCTGTTTTATTACACATTGAACGAGTATTGTGCAGCCACATGTTTATTGTTCCAGGAGGGTTTTGGTTGGAATTGATCACCACAACCAGATCACTCTCTTCCTCCTCTCTATCACTCTCTTCCTCCTCCCTATCACTCTCTTCCTCCTCCCTATCACTCTTTTCCTCCTCCCTATCACTCTCTTGCTCCTCCCTATCACTCTCTTGCTCCTCCCTATCACTCTCTTGCTCCTCCCTATCACTCTCTTCCTCCTCCCTATCACTCCCATCTCTTTGATGTTGAGTCGTGTTTCCTCTGGCTCGCTTTTCCTCTTGTTCTTGTTGACTTTCAGCCATCTCCTCCAGCCTCCTCCTGTGAATAACAATAGTGAAGATATAGTTACATGAATTAACACCGACAGGTTGAAACAATGTTTTAAGACCAAAGCATGTTAGTACCCGACAAATCAACCCATTTCCAGAAACAAGAATATAAAGAAACGATGGCGCCCAAAGCAGCGTGGATGATACTGGCTGTCTGGTTGCCATGACAACACAAAGCTTTCCTCTGTTAGTCAGTTTCCCCTGGCAGCATCAGCAGCACCAACAGAAACTATAGTGACATGCTCTTCATGTGATGTGAACAGTGATATGGATCAGTGTGAACCTGGTAGAAGAAGTTTCTAAGGCGTTCTCAGTGTGCTGCTGAGTAGTTGCTGTGTGTTTGGGATTCAAAGCATTTTAAAATATAAACCTGCTTTTAATGAAGGTGCTGTTCTCTGCTTCTAATGTCTCTGTTTCATGATGATTTGGCTTCAAGCTGCTATGAAATAACCTGCTTCAACCCTGCAGTCATCTGCATGATCAGTATGTTCCAAACAGTTCATCATGGATGGAGACAGGTAGACAGTATTATGGCTTCTACACTGAAGAGGATTATACTGCACACCTTTCTGACATGAATACAAACAGCTGTTCAAACTTTTTACTGACACCTTTCAAACCTGAACAATCACTTTAATGTATTTCACAGAAAACATACCTCATGTCATCAAACTGCTTCCTCAGTGTCTTGGTCATCTCTTCAATTCCATCAGCTGTGTCTCTCAGTGATTGGCTGGCTTCAGTCACATTATTCTTCTTGATCAGGTCTTTCCAGCTGTCAATCGCATCTGGAAGTGAAAACACCAATCCAACAGCTCCTCCCACAACCTGATGATCAATCATTTATAAAAACATTAAATCAGTGATCAGTGATTATTGATTAATAACATTTTGACATGTTAACTGTGTATGATAGTCTGTGTTATTTGTTCAGTTACAGAATCTTACCAAGCCGCCACCTCCTTTGAGAAATGCTTTAAATCCAGTCGATGACACTTCTTTGGTGAGTTGTTTAGTTCCTTCAGCAAACAGAAGTTTGGATTGTTTCCCAGCAGCTTCAAATGTGAAAAATGCTAAAATGCCAGTGAATGAAATCATGAATTCAGGCTTAAGGAAGCTCTGGTTGAGACTGCTGTATGTTGAACCACCAGAAAACCTTTGGTATTCATCTCTGAATGAACTGATGTCCATCTCCAGTCCGAATCGTCTACCCATGGCTTTCAGAAGTTCAGTCATGACGTGTTGGTCCAGCTCATCTGGGTCTGCTGAGGGAATCATCTCCAACTTCTCCTCCTTCAGTTTCTGGAACAGTTGTTGGATTTTTTCTCCAATGTCGTTGCTGTTCTCGTGTATTTCCTGAGCATCTTTCATGGTGGCGCTGGATATAAAGCCCTCAGTGATTTTAGTAGCTACAGAGACAATGACGCCAATACTTGTATATACTGCTCCTGAAGCTGCTAAACCTGGAGCAGCAAGTCCACCAGTCATCAAAGTTAGTGCGCCGGCCCCGATCAGATATGCAGCTCCTAATGCTGCTGCTGATTTACCAAAACATTCACTGACGTTACATTTCTTCCTGAGTGACTCCAGCTCCTCGGCCAGTTTCCTCAGTTTCTCTGCACAGCTCTCCATCTTCTCAATCCAGGAGAAGATCAGGTCCAGCAGCTCGTCGGCGGTGCCCATGATGGAGATCAGAAAACTTCAGCAGTGTGATCAACAGGAGGCTGAAAGAAGAAAGTCAGAGGAAGCATTAGAGCAGAGGTTCCCAACCTTTTACCTGTTTTACCATTAAACTGACATATTTTAATTATATTCAGCTCATAACAATACAGGCTTTGGTGACCCATAGTGGGGTCGAGACCCTCAGGTTGGGAACCAGTGAATTAGAGGACACTTTGAATTATTTGGTGCAACCATCAATCTCCATGAAAACTGAGCAACATCTGCTGATGAAGACCAGGAAACTGGCATTTCATATCTCTGGTTTCACGAGCAAGGAACACATCACCAACGAGATACGTTTTAACAGATTTATTGATTGAATGATTTATTTGAATGAATTGTGTATTCTTGATGCGGTGTAGGGATGTCGGATGAAGGATCCGCCGCTGCTCCCGGGCAGTGACAAACCCCCAAAAACCTCCAATTATTTGAGACGTGCTCATGCGGATCTTAGTTCGTTGAGTCTGAGCAGATACAGCAGTGATACGTTAATGAGGCATTAATAGTGATAAGTCCAAGATACAAACAAGACGGCACGGGTCGAAGTGCGATGGTGACACAGTGAATTCTGAGCATCCAAGGAAACTGAAAAATGTTAATATGAATATGTGAGGAGTTTGGTATCCTGAGCGAATGGTGTGTATGCAAGTGGACAGCAGTTCGGCGGTAAGAGGAAGCCATTTGGCTGGTTCTTGGCTGAGGAGACCAGAGAGAAGTGACTTTACTTGGGGATGGTTTATGGCTGGGCTGGGATTACCTGTGATTAGTTTGGAGAAAGACTAGTACCGCTGAGGTAGGATTTGATAGGTGTTCTTATGTTCATGGCAGAATGAGCATAGGTGATGTAGCAGATGACGGTGGTGAGATAGAACGAGGGGGAAATGATGTTGTGTCGGTCATGAAAGTGTTGGAAATTATTCCAAGCTGTCCAGTAGGAGGAGAGTGTAGAAGTTAAGCTGTTAATGTTGTAGTTTTGGAATTTGATGATCAGGAGTATTAAAGATGGATTTACAGTTTGCAAGTCAGTGCAGAATATGGAGGAACTGGAAGTTTCTGAACTTCTGGAACATAAAATGAGAGAGAGAGTCAGCGATGGTATTATGGTGGCCTGGGACGTGGGCGACGCGGAGGATATATTGGTTAGTGACGGAGTGCCATGTGAGCGACACATGAATGGCATGATTGAAGAGGAGTTGGAGCAACCTTTGTTAATGATGTGAACGACTGAGATTATCAGAGTGTATAAGAATTGATTAACTAGACATTTCGTGTCCCCATAAAACAACAGCGGCTACTATGGGGTAGATTTCGAAAAGGCGGAGGAAGCGACCTGGCAATTGTCCATGAGTTCTGGGGGCCATTCTGATGCTAACCATATACCGTTGTAGAAACCCCCAAAATCAGCAGAAGATCAGCTACATCAGTGTAGCTGGATGTCAAGGGAGTTGGTCAGCTGATCATCATAAAAGAAGGAGATACAGTTCCAGCTAGAGAGGAGGTGGACCGACAAGCAAAGCTCGGCGAGACATGATTGGTTCGGTGAGAAAGAAGACGGAAGCGACGGGACTGAAGATGCAATAGACAGCAGGTGGCTCGAAAGAGAACGACAGGTAGTTTACGTTACGTGTGAAAGGGGGTGGTCTCAGCTGGCCATTTGGCGGAGAATGATGCATGGTTCTGTCTGATGAAGTTGTGGGAGTAGCACTTGGGGGCAATGACATCCCGGTGTCACTGCCTGGGAGAAATGAGCTGCAGGGATCAGTGTAGTCAAATACGAGTTATCCTGATACCTCGATCATGAGACAGCGGGGCGCTGGAATCCCGGTGGCGGATGTCCCGGTTGAAGCAGAGTGCTGGCAGCTCTCGGTGCCAGGAGCCTTGACTAGAGCAGGTTTCTGTGGCAACTAGAGCAGGATGCCCATGATAAAAGCTGCCTGCTGCCTGATGTCCCTGTCTAGGAGCGGCGCTGTGGTTGGAGTGAGGAGACGGCAGGGGGTTTATGACTCAGACGATATAGAAGCAATTTCAGGTTCGTTGCATTTGTGATAAATTGTGTTAGTAGCTTGCGATCCAGTGCTTTTAACGTGGACGATACGGAGTGATGTCGGTTAGTATTGTGATAACTGTGTTAGTAATGTGCAGTGTTTGTAATGTTCAAGTGCGTGTAACGGTGTGCAATGGCAAAGTGACGTTAGAGTAGCTGCACGAGAAGCTTCCAGCTGGTATATGGAAAAGACAATGTGGAAGTAACTTTAAATTAATTATGAATCTTTACTACAAAGTAGTGGAGATGGATAACGTATGATGCAGGACTGATGCCGTTGATATAAATGCCACAGACTGAATAAAAGAAACAGACGTAACATCCGTGACATCACCCATTGGTTTGTGGACTGCTGCTCAGAAGCCAATAGTTTCTAATCTAGGCAGCGCCATCTTGAAAATTTCAGGTGCATGCTGGGAAAAATAAAAACACGGATTCTACTTATATGGGCATGAGGCGGGACCATGGGCGGAGCGGGGAGGTTGCTATGGTTACGAGGGCTGGATCTGGAGGACATTGGTCAATCAACCTGTCAATCAGGACGTAGCCCCGCCCCCTAATGCATACCCTGCTTTATCATCACATATAAAATCAGGGAGGCCAAAATGTCCCAAATGAACATCATACTGCATTGAAGAAGGCTTTAAACTAGCGATTGAGACCATAAACACATTTTGAAAACGTTTACTGAGGTTAGAAATCAAGTGAGAAGTTGGTGAATTCTCCATTGACTTGTATAGAGACGGTCGCCCCCTGGTGGCCTTTTGATAGAATGCAGCTCTAAGTTACTTCTCCATTGACTTGTATAGAGACGGTCGCCCCCTGGTGGCCTTTTGATAGAATGCAGCTCTAAGTTACTTCTCCATTGACTTGTATAGAGACGGTCGCCCCCTGGTGGCCTTTTGATAGAATGCAGCTCTAAGTTACTTCCTGGTTGGAGCTCCCCGCCTGCTAGTGAACCATCCCCTGAATTACAGTCCAGGTCATAAACCTCCACAATACAGATACAAACTAAAGAGGAAAAATAAAAGCTGTTGATTATATATGAAAATGTATATTATATAAAAAAAGGAATTATAACAATAAAACAAATACAGCACAACCCAAATCACATCATATCATTGTCAGTGGTTTTTCTGATAGGTATATTTTGTCTAAGCCAAAATGAGCATTAACATGGTCAGTTAAGCACAGACCAAGAAAGCACTCTGTTTTTAAAAGGTGCTATAAATAAAGTTAATTTAACACTTTTTTTGAGTTGTTTCTGATCATTTGTGCTAAATAATGTCTTTACAATGAGTTAAAGATTAACTGTTAAAAATCTGCAATTTCTCAGAAAATGAGTTAAAGGACCAATAAAATAAAGTGTAACCTAACTTAAACAAAGTGATCATTTGATCTTTATGAAGCTAAGCAGACCTGAACCACAGCGCTGTCACATCATAAAACATCATTATTGATTAACAGCGTTAACACTGTAGTTCCCATGGTAACAGGAATCTATACATCTACACTTTGATCCTGGCAGCAAACCTTTATTGTCACCATCACCGTCTCTACCTGTAATCTGTTATATCACTATTATCTCTGCATTTCATTCCTTCTTTACTCTGACACAGATTAACATCAGCTGTATTTATTCATATCTACATATAATCTGCATTTATTTAAATCAACTAGCATCAAAAATACAGTTTAGCAGTAAAGCTTAATGCTCTTTGTAGTAAAATGCTTTAGATAAATACTTTACCACTAGCTGAAGTGTAGAACTACTACACAGTATTAATATAGAAATCAGCATCAACTCACATCACACCACAGACAGCAGGTGTTTGGAGCTGATTACTGTCTCTACTAAATATTACTTGTTTCTTAATATTTTCCCACAAATGACACAATAACTCAATAACTCACCAAAGTCCTTTATGGTATATATCTCTGAACCTTCACCTATAATTGAGGTGATGGTTAGTTTTTGAAAGTTTTTAACTAGAAACTGATTTTTAAAAACTCCTCTCAGTGACTCGTACCGCTGGATTAAATCAGTGAATCTCACCTGGAGTTAAATTTGTGGAGCAGGTTTTCCTCTCTGGTCCCGACGTGTCTGCTGCTGTCAGCTCCTCTCTGCTTTTATTGGCTGCTTCAGAGTCACATGGTGTCAAGACAGAAACTTCTGTGATTCCTTATAGAAATCCCTCCCACACTCACACACAGAGGAGTCCAGAGTTAAAACTTTGAATCTGTAATCAACTGTAGGTGCAACTGTTCTGTGACCAGAGACCTGCATTAAAATAAAAATGTTGGTTTTACTGTCTTGAGAGAACAGTCTCCTTTAAAAAGAAAAAGAAAGGGAGCACCTTTGTAGCTGAGAGGTTACAGCACATGACATCCAAAATATCCTGGTTTGAGTCCAGCAGGAGACCTTTGTTGCTCCCTTTCTCTCTGTCAGCCTGTTACACTGATGATACCCAACTCTATCTTTCCACTAAGACTACTTCCACTCTGCCACCCAGAGCTCTATCCCCCTGCTTACCTAACCCTAACCCTAACTTAGGTCCTCCTCATCAGTACCAGACCCTAACCCTAACTGAGGTCCTCCTCATCAGTACCAGACCCTAACCCTAACTGAAGTCCTCCTCATCAGTACCAGACCCTAACCCTAACTGAAGTCCTCCTCATCAGTACCAGACCCTAACCCTAACTGAGGTCCTCCTCATCAGTACCAGACCCTAACCCTAACTGAAGTCCTCCTCATCAGTACCAGACCCTAACCCTAACTGAGGTCCTCCTCATCGGTACCAGATCAACCCTAGCAACCCTCAACACTTTCTCCATGTCCATCGACTGTTCCACTGTTCCTCCCCTCAGGTAAAGAGCCTGGTTCTCATCCTGGACCCGCATCAATAACGTTACTCGGTCTGCATACTTCCATCTACGTAACATCAATCATCTCCATCCCTCACTTTCACAACCTGCACCGCTATCCTGGTATCAGGGTCAGGGTTAGGGTTAGGGTTGGGGGGGGGGGGGGGGGGGGAGTTGACCTTATCCTAACCCTAACCCTCCCATCTGGACTACTATAACTCTCCTCTTTGGTCATCCGCGGAAATCTCTCCACAAACTCCAACTGGTCCAGAACGCAGCCGCTTGTATCATCACCAGAACTCCCTTTATTGAACACATCACTCCTGCCATGCAGCAACCCCCCAACCCTAACTCCCCCCCCACAGCCCCCCAACCCCCCAACCCTAACCCCCCTCCCAGCTCAGGAACTCCCTCTATTGAACACATCACTCCTGCCCTGCAGCAACTTCACTGGCTCCCTATCAAATCCCGCATTGACTTTAAGATTATACTCCTCACGTTCAAGATCCTTCACAACCTAACCCTCACCTCCCCCAACCCTAACCCCCCCCGACCCTTCCCAACCTGGCACCATCATATCTCTCTATGAACTAACCCTAACCCCCCCACCCCCCCGCCTCATGAACTCTCTAAACAAAACAAAACAAAAAATGACATGAGATACAAATAAGTATCAGTAGCAGTGTGAGGACAGAGGTAGGCATTTGTTTTTTGTTTTGTTTGTTTTTTTCTTATTTGTGTGTGTGTGTGTGTGTGTGTGTGTGTGTGTGTGTGTGTGTGTTGTATGTTTGTTTGTAATGTATTCATGATATGGTGTGCATTGTTTGTAATCTTAATGTATTGGAGGAAGCCAAAGACACATTTCCACTAAGGTAGACAATAAAGTCAATTCAATTCAATTTAAGAAGCTGTTTTTCATTCTTATGGTGTGTGCAGGTTTGTACTTTGAGAGGTGGAGGGCCGGGTGGGTTGAGTCATAGATTATGTTGAAGACCCTGACCTGACAATGGACCTGATGACTTGTGTGTTAACAGGTGTAATCAAGTAATAAAACACACCTTGTTGATAAAAATGTGTTCTTCAGGTCAAATCTGTGCTGACTTCTGCACTTATATAGTTATAAAGTATAACGAGTTCCTGTAAATCAGCTGAGTGAGTTTGGCAGACTGCAGCTGTTCTGAGTCCAAATTCTACTCAGTTGAACTTGTTTTACTTCCACAGGCCTCGGGTTGAAATGTCCCCCAACCAGTAAAGGCTGATGGCTGCAAACCTACAGTCTGGTTCTACTGGAGCGTTCTTCGTGTTAAAGGTGCCATATAAACTGAATTCACTTGACTTGATTATATATCCAAAACTCAAGTGGATCTGAATGCATCTGACTGTTTGCAGTATCAGCTCTGATCATCATAATCACAGCAGGAGAAAATGATGTTTGAGGAGAATGTAAAGTGTGAAGTGAAGAAAAAAATGAAGGTTTTCTATGTTGACATGAGGAACAAGTTAAAGGAAAAGAACAAGCAGGTCTAATCATTACTCAGTCATGTACTAAAGGTTTAATTGCTGTGCAGGAGGTGGAATAGGTTTTTCTCTTATTTATGTATGTTTACATCTATAACTTTCCATTGTTCATTAGGGAATTTGAAAATGATAGTATGCGGCCTATTTTGGGTTCAGGTTGGTCTTCCACAGCTCAGTTTCAGGTCAGGTCCTACTAAGTGTGATCATCTGAACTCATTTTCAACATATGAAGGCTATTTACAATGTGTATATGTAAGCAGTGTGTGTAAATTACTTGTAGTGTAGTTTTTTAAAAGAGATCCTGTAGACCAGCGGCCCTGCATGTTTTAGGTATCGCTCCACTCACACACATCTGACTCTAATTACTGACACGTTATCAAGTTAATAATTAACATCTGGTGTGTTAAATTGAGGAAATACCTAAAACATGACAGTCAGTAGCTGTCCTGCCTCGGTCTGATTCCTGAGGTCTGAGCACAGATTGTTGTGTGAATGTCAGAAAACACAAACGTGAAATAGTGAAAAACTAACAAATGAAGCTTCAGTCTGACCTCCACAGTCTGGAAGTGTCTCATTAAACCAACAGGATTCACTTTCAACCATCAGAAACCTCACCAAGCTTACAGAGATCAGTGGCAGGAAGAGAATTCATGAGAAACCTTTTAAATTCTGCAGTTTTAATTCATTTTAATAAATAGTTAAACATTATTTAAATAACTCTGTGTGTTTGAAAGGTGCTATAAAATAAAGCAGCCTTGCCTTCTTACTGTTAAAGAGGAACTCAAACTCATAACTGACATCATAGTGACATCTGGTGGACACTTAAAGTCACTGTTACTGTTTGTTGGCAAACTGCCTTTTAAACACCAGAGTATTATTATACACATTAATAATAGTTCAAGTTATTTCAGTTTAAATTGAGTTGTTACTAATACCAGTTTAGATTATACTGTTTACACACTGTTATACAACATGTGTGAGCTGCATGAGTCAAACCAGTTTATGTTTTATTAGCAGCTTAAAGTTGTTATATATAAGTTGTAATATCACATTTTCATCCTTTTTAACTCCGTTTTTCTACTTACAGTTAATGTTACAGGTCCAACCCCCCCCCCCCCCCCACATTTGATTTCTGTGACCTCTGACCTCTCAGAGACAATAACTGACTCACAACAATAAAAGTGCAGGAAATAAATACATTACAAAGTAAACTCCCAATAAGACTGCTAACACAGACATACAGTGTGTATAGTATTGTATGTATGTATGGTGTATATATTGTTATATATAGTAAAATCTGAGCTTCCACATGATCATGTTTAGGAAGTGAAGCATTCATTCACCCAAAGATCACATGATTCTCCAATCAGTTCAATCAATTCATCCATCACATCTGATCAAATCAAATGATCTGAAATCATCATACGGCTCGCTGCACAGCTCGGGTGTTTGATGAGTTTACACAGAGCTGACCAGCAGTATGGAGGCCTGAAAGGGACATTACAACAAACAGGGAAATAAATAATGTTGGATTGTAACCATTAATCACATTTTATCCCTCTGTAAAGCTCTTTGGTCACTGTCTGTTGGTTTTAAATGTGCTCTATAAATAAATTGACTTGATAATCATGTTCAATATCAATAATCTTTATTGAAATCACTCTGTCACATATTCATGCATGTGTAAGCTATGACTTTATATCATCTGTAGTTTCATTTAGACAACTGCACACGTGACATTTTAAAGGTTCAAATAAAGTAAAACATGTTAATGAAAGAACAAAAAAGGTTTTTGACTATAAACTGTAAAAGAAAGACAACTTTTTTCCAAACATGTGTGTCTGAGAGGATCGTGGATGTAAAAACAGACACTGAGGAATTCTGTGTACATGGCAGAAAGTTTGACAGGAAACTGAAAGTGAGGAAAGAAATGATCACAGTGACTGAAAACTTAAACAGCAGTGACTCAGTTCTGTGTGAACAGCATCCATCAAATCTCAGAATTCACACAGAAACAAACATCAAATATTATTCTGGTTTACACATTCAACAACATTAATATGAACTGAGCGCTACATCACAGAAAACATCACTTTCATTCATCAGTGTTTCCAGTGACCACGTTTACATGCACTAAACACTCCTGCTGGTGCCCTTATTCCAACACACATCCTGTTCCTATGAGCTGTTTACACGCTAATAAAATGAATCCTCCACTAATATTCCTGTTTACATGCAGCTGTACAGACTCTGACTCTGAATGTGCAGTGGGTAGAGCACCCGCCCCGTGTGTAGAGGCTACAGTCCTCACTGCAGGCGACCCCGGTTCGAATACCGCACCGAGCGGTACTATCCTGCATGTCATTCCCCCCTCTCTGCCTCCAGTATCTACACATTAAAAGGCAAAAAGACCCAAAAAATATACTTAAAAAAAAACCTAACATTTTGAACTGTTTGTTCATGAGTGTAAATTAATTAATACAAAACCATTAGATCCAATTATAAAGTGGAGTCTGCAGCTTTTATAACACTTTCTAATCTTCTGTCTTTTTTACTCATTTTACTTTCTCTTCTTCATCTATGTTCAGATCATCATCATGGTGAAATATACAGTGCAATGATCTGATATCTTGTCATCACGGACAGTGGGTTCAGAGATTCTAACATTCCTGGTGATGACCAGATCCAGAGTGTGACCACTCTTTTGTGTCGGCCCCTTTACATGCTGAGTAAGACCAGACTCTTTCAAAAACTCCTCAAACATCCTAGTTGCAGGCTCTGTTTCAACATCAACATGGATATTAAAGTCTCCAGTAATGATGATGCTGTTGTAACCTACAGAAAGTTCATCCAAGAGGCCTTTCAACTCTTTCAGGAAGGCCTTTATCTCAATCTGCGTTAAACCTGGTGGGCGATACACATTGATGAACAGGACATGTTCCATCTCTGCAGCAACATATTCAAAGGTTTCTGGGTTTCTGTTTGTTCTTCTTTCTTCACCCTTTAGATCCTTTTTATACTGAATTGCTACCCCTCCTCCTCTCTGTATCCAAACACTCTGAGAGGACCAGTCTTCCTTTTTAGACTGTCTTGCGTGAAAGACATCCAGGGTTTTTTCTTCCATGAGCTTTGGTATAGAGGATGGTTTAATATCCACTGATCTAACATTGAGCACCACCATTGTTTGGACTTCATGTTTCTTGTTTGCATCTTTCGGTCTTGCTTTGAACTTGAAGGAGTATTGATCTGATGTCAGTTCGTCCTTCTGGAGCTCAGAGATTTCAACATTCTTGGTGATGACCTGATGCTGAATGTTGTCACTCTGGTGTGTCGGCTCCTCTACACGCTGAATAAAACTCTTTCTATCTAAAATACTTTTAAAGCTGTTTTGGAGCCTCTTGGTTTTGACCAATATATCGCTGATCACGATGACGCTTTTATACTTTACATGAACTTTTTCCAAGAAACTTTCAAACTCCTCCAGGAAGGCCTCTAACTTCTCTAAACCTGGTGGGCGATACACATTGACGAACAGGACGGGTTCAAGCCACTCATCACGTTTCAGCTCTACTGCAACATATTCAAAGGTTTCTGTGTTTATGTCTAGTTCATGTGTAGGATTTAATGCATCTGAGATAACAGCTACTCCTTGGCCTCCCCTCTCCTGATGAAAAAAACTGAAATTTGGTGGTGAAGCTTGACGGAGGACTGTGTCAGCGTTGTTCGGTTTTAACCACGTCTCAGTTGCGAGAAAGACGTCCAGGTTGTTTTGTTCTATGAGGTTTCTGATGTCATCTGCTTTGTTATTCAGTGATCGAACATTCAGCAGCCCAACCTCTATGGCAGGAGGTTTTTGACTTTTGGCGCTTTTTCCTCCTTTCTTAGTTTTTGGCCACGCAGCACCTGCCTCATCTATCCTGTGAATAACAATAGTGAAAACACATTTAGTATGAATTAACACCAACAGGTGGAAACAATGTTGAAAGACCAAAGCCAACTACATTTACTTTGAAATGACATTGAAGTAGAATAATTGTGAAGTGAATAAAACATTATTGTTATAAAGTCAGAGACATGACTGCATGTTAGTATCCGACCAATCACGTCTCAATGTCTCAATATAAAGAAACAATGGCGCCCAAAGCAGCGTGGATGATACTGGCTGTCTGGTGTCAAGTGGTAAGCTCATACATTACTTACATAAACATTTTAAACATCAGCTATTCTGACACAGCTGATAACAATGGCATTCATTAGCCCAAAGCTCAGATTCAGCCTCACTTAAGTTGATCTGAAGCTTATGTTATAATTACTGTTATAATTACTACACACAAACTTTGTGGTCGTTGTTAGCCACAGTGCTTGATCTTATACTTAAGTCACACAATAATAATTTGTATTACTTTGGACACCCTCATAAATTCTTGCCCACCCCCTGGCCACCCCTTGAAAACATTTCCAGTTCCGCCCCTGCTTCTAATGTCTCTGTTTCATGATGATTTGGCTTCAAGCTGCTATGAAATAACCTGCTTCAACCCTGTCATCTGCATGATCAGTATGTTCCAAACAGTTCATCATGGATGGAGACAGGTAAACAGTATTATGGCTTCTACACTGAAGAGGATTATACTGCACACCTTTCTGACATGAATACAAACAGCTGGTCAAACTTTTTACTGACACCTTTCAAACCTGAACAATCACTTTAACGTATTTCACAGAAAACATACCTCATGTTTTTAAGCCCCTTGGTTGCCTCTGAAAGTGAAGACGCCATTCCAGCAGCTCCCAAAACCTGATGATCAATGAGAAGAGATCAATACATTCATTTTCAGTATTATCAGACAAAGAACATTTATCAACAATATAACTGCTGCTCGAAAGCCAATAGTTTAGAATCTGGGCAGCGCCATCTTGAAAATTGCAGGTGCATGCTGGGTAAAAATAAAAGCACGGATTCTACTTATATGGGCATGAGGCGGAGCCATGGGCGGAGCCAAGGGTGGAGCGGGGGGGTTGCTATGGTTGCGAGGGCTGGATCTGGAGGACATTGGTCAATCAACCTGTCAATCAGGACGTAGCCACGCCCCCTAATGCATACCCTGCTTTATTGTCACATATAAGATCAGGGAGGCCAAAATGTCCCAAATGAACATCAGACTGCATTGAAGAAGGCTTTAAACTAGCGATTGAGACCATAAACACCCTTCATAACACAACCTGCTCCTCCCTTCATAACACATCCTGCTCCTCCCATCATACACAACCTGCTCCTCCCTTCATACACACCCTGCTCCTCCCTTCATACACAACCTGCTCCTCCCTTCATAACACAACCTGCTCCTCCCTTCATACACCACCTGCTCCTCCCTTCATACCACAACCTGCTCCTCCCTTCATACACAAGAAAATTGCAATTATTGATTATATCGAATCGCAATACTTGTAGAATCACAATTATCAAGAATCATGATACAATCAAATCGTGACAAAGCATATCGTCCCAACCCTAATAAATGTTAGCAGCTGAAGCAACAAAGCGACTCGTCCACAGTTACTTTTCCACAACATAAACTGACTATTTATTAATTATTTTTATTAATTTAATTGAAATATTGGTGGTCAAAGTTATAGTTTAGCTCCCATGAGTGTTTAGTTGAGAGGCAGTCTCAACTATATCGATATCAGGCTGAAAATCACAGGACTGAGCTGTTATAGGGAAACAAGTCAGCAGGTTGCTCTTATTTACTGAAATCATTTTAAATGCTGTCTCATTTTTCATAGTAATCTGACCTCTTTTCAACATCTTGGTTTTATGGTTCACTATAAAGATCCATTATTCATTTTAATCCACTAACAAGAGTTTGCTGAGTTTTTACATCACTGTGAGGACGCAGAAACCAGGAAATGAAAAACAGGAAACTACTTTTGAAGACGTCAAACTGTGTGATTTCATATTTTTCTGACAGTTGAATCAACTAAACAATTGAACTTATAAATAATCATCAGATTGATCAATAATTACAGTAATCATTATTTACAGTCCTGATATTAACACTCACCTGCCTCAGACTGGTTTTCCTCCTTCTGTTCTGATGACTGTGAAATGGCGTCTGACTGAATACTTTCAACTTTAACTTCCTCCTTTCTTCTTTACTGGAAGTCACGTGTGCGTGTTTGTGTGTGTGTGTGTGTGTGTGTGTGTGTGTGTGTGTGTGTGTGTGTGTGTGTGTGTGTGTTTGTGTGTATTCATTACTTTATGGGGACCGTTTCTTGTATAATCATTAACCTTGTTGGGACCAGCAGTCCTCATAGGGAATAAAGTCTGGTCATAATGAGGCAGACACAGTTTATCTTTATGGATTATATTGATGCTGAATTGATCAGAAGATTTTGGACATATGAAGCCTTTTATCTTGTGTTTCTAGAGTTTTATGTTGTTGAGGAAAATTTTATTTATCATATTTCTTAAAGGGAGTTTGGTGTATTTTCCCCAGAGAGCACAGGGAGCTTCAGTTGGATTTCAACTGTTTTAAAACTGTGAGTTTCTCCTGAAATACATCTGACCTTACCTTATACATTTGAAACTATGAAATAAATCACTGAAATACTGTGCAGTAGTCCAAACTTAGTAAAACACACACTGCACACTAAACTATGTATTTTTGGCAGATATTAACATTTTATTATCTTTCAAAACAACCATTACATGACATTCAATCTAACTAATGAAAAAACAAAGCTATATTAAAACACAATATTGATGACAAAGACAACGCACGTGCACTCACACACATATAGTAACGTGAGTGGACGGGTTGTTACAGCAGAAAGTTAAATTCTGATAAACTGCACATTTTACCAAACATGGAAAAAGCGCCAATCCCGAGATCTGGCATTATTTCCACTCAGGTTACCCAACACTAGGTAATTATCTAGAGCTACTTAGGTCTGTTAGCAATATGCTAAACGTGATCCGGTAACACTCCCTCCAGAGTTTGACCCTCCTCATGTGACCTCTGACCTCTCAGAGACAATAACTGACTCACAACAATAAAAGTGCAGGAAATAAATACATTACAAAGTAAACTCCCAATAAGACTGCTAACACAGACATACAGTGTGTATAGTATTGTATGTATGTACGGTGTATATATTGTTATATATAGTAAAATCTGAGCTTCCACATGATCATGTTTAGGAAGTGAAGCATTCATTCACCCAAAGATCACATGATTCTCCAATCAGTTCAATCAATTCATCCATCACATCGGATCAAATCAAATGATCTGAAATCATCATTACGGCTCGTTGCACAGCTCAGGTGTTTGATGAGTTTACACAGAGCTGGCCAGCAGTATGGAGGCCTGAAAGGGACATTACAACAAACAGGGAAATAAATAATGTTGGATTGTAACCATCAGTCACATTTTATCCCTCTGTAAAGCTCTTTGGTCACTGTCTGTTGGTTTTAAATGTGCTCTATAAATAAACTGACTTGATAATCATGTTCAATATCAATAATCTTTATTGAAATCACTCTGTCACATATTCATGCATGTGTCAGCTATGGCTTTATATCATCTGTAGTTTCATTCAGACAACTGCACACGTGACATTTTAAAGGTTCAAATAAAGTAAAACATGTTAATGAAAGAACAAAAAAGGTTATTGACTATAAACTGTAAAAGAAAGACAACTTTTTTCCAAACATGTGTGTCTGAGAGGATCGTGGATGTAAAAACAGACACTGAGGAATTCTGTGTACAAGTTTGACAGGAAACTGAAAGTGAGGAAAGAAATGATCACAGTGACTGAAAACTTAAACAGCAGTGACTCAGTTCTGTGTGAACAGCATCCATCAAATCTCAGAATTCACACAGAAACAAACATCAAATATTATTCTGGTTTACACATTCAACAACATTAATATTAACTGAGCGCTACATCACAGAAAACATCACTTTCATTCATCAGTGTTTCCAGTGACCATGTTTACATGCACTAAACACTCCTGCTGGTGCCCTTATTCCAACACTCATCCTGTTCCTATGAGCTGTTTACACGCTAATAAAATGAACCCTCCACTAATATTCCTGTTTACATGCAGCTGTACAGACTCTGACTCTGAATGTGCTGTGGGTAGAGCACCCGCCCCATGTGTAGAGGCTACAGTCCTCGCTGCAGACGACCCCGGTTCGAATCCCGAGCGGTCCTACCCTACATGTCATTCCCCCCTCTCTGCCTCCAGTTTCCTGCCTCTCTCTACTAATCTGTACATTAAAGGCAAAAAGACCCAAAAAATATACTTAAAAAAAAAATTAACATTTTGAACTGTTTGTTCATGAGTGTAAATTAATTAATACAAAACCATTAGATCCAATTATAAAGTGGAGTCTGCAGCTTTTATAACACTTTCTATTCTTCTGTCTCTTTTACTTGTTTTACTTTCTCTTCTTCATCTATGTTCAGATCATCTTCATGGTGAAATATACAGTGTAATGATCCGATATCTTGTCATCATGGACAGTGGGAACGGGGATTTCAAAGTTCCTGGTGATGACCAGATCCAGAGTGTGACCCTTCTCGTGTGTCGGCCCCTTTACATGCTGAGTAAGACCATTATCTCTCAAAAACTCCTCAAACATCGTAGTTGTCTCTCTATCAACATCAACATGGATATTAAAGTCTCCAGTAATGATGATGTTGTTGTAACCTACAGAAATTTCAACCAAGAGCTCTTTAAACTCTCTCAGGAAGGCCTCTAGCTCAGCCTTTGTTATAATTGATGGACCTGGTGGGCGATACACATTGATGAACAGGACAGGTTGTTTCCACTCAGCATGTTTCATCTCTGCAGCAACATATTCAAAGGTTTTGAGGTTTCTGTTTGTTCTTTTTCTTTCACCCTGAAAATTCTCTGAATACTGAATTGCTGTCCCTCCCCCTGTCTTTATCCAAACACTATGATACATCTTGTATTGCTCCTCTATTTTTTTGTCGTCTTCTTCCTTTCTTTCCTTTTTTGTTGCGAAAAAGACATCCAGGGTTTTTTCTTTCATGAGCTTTGGGATAGTGGATGGATCAATATCCACTGATCTAACATTGAGCACCACCATTGTTTGGAATTCATGTTTCTTGTTTGCATCTTTCGGTCTTGCTTTGAACTTGAAGGAGTAATGATCTGATGTCTCTTCGTCCTTCTGGAACTCAGAGATTTCAACATTCTTGGTGATGAACAGATCCTTATAGTAGAGTATCAGCTCCGTTACATGATGAACAAAACTCTTTCTATCTAAAATACGTTTAAGGCTGTTTTGGAACTTCTTGGCTTTGACCAATATATCGCTGATCACGATGACGCTTTTGTACTTTACATGAACTTTTTCCAAGAAACTGTCAAACTCTTCCAGGAAGGCCTCTAACTTCTCTAAACCTGGTGGGCGATACACATTGACGAACAGAACAGGTTCAAGCCACTCATCACGTTTCAGCTCTACTGCAACATAATCAAAGGTTTCTGTGTTTATGTCTTCTAGTTCATGTGTAGGATTTAATGCCTTTGAGATAACAGCTACTCCTTGATCTCCCCTCTCCTGATGAAAAAAACTGAAGTTTGGTGGTGAAGCTTGACGGAGGACTGTGTCAGCGTTGTCCAGTTGTAACCACGTCTCAGTTGTGAGAAAGACGTCCAGGTTGTTTTGTTCTATGAGGTGTTTGATTCTTTCTGCTTTGTTATTCAGTGAATGAACATTCAGCAGCCCCACCTTTATTGTTGCAGGAGGTTTTTGACTTTTGGCGCTTTTTCCTCCTTTCTTAGTTTTTGGCCCTGCACCACTTGGCTCATCTAGCCTGTGAATAACAATAGTGAAAATACATTTAGTATGAATTAACACCAACAGGTGGAAACAATGTTAAAAGACCAAAGCCAACTACATTTACTTTGAAATGACATTGAAGTAGAATAATTGTGAAGTGAATAAAACATTATTGTTATAAAGTCAGAGACATGACTGCATGTTAGTATCCGACCAATCATGTCTCAACGTCTCAATATAAAGAAACAATGGCGCCCAAAGCAGAGTGGATGATACTGGCTGTCTGGTTGCCATGACAACACAAAGCTTTCCTCTGTTAGTCAGTTTCCCCTGGCAGCATCAGCAGCACCAACAGAAACTATAGTGACATGCTCTTCATGTGATGTGAACAGTGATATGGATCAGTGTGAACCTGGTAGAAGAAGTTTCTAAGGCGTTCTCAGTGTGCTGCTGAGTAGTTGCTGTGTGTTTGGGATTCAAAGCATTTTAAAATATAAACCTGCTTTTAATGAAGGTGCTGTTCTCTGCTTCTAATGTCTCTGTTTCATGATGATTTGGCTTCAAGCTGCTATGAAATAACCTGCTTCAACCCTGCAGTCATCTGCATGATCAGTATGTTCCAAACAGTTCATCATGGATGGAGACAGGTAGACAGTATTATGGCTTCTACACTGAAGAGGATTATACTGCACACCTTTCTGACATGAATACAAACTGCTGGTAAAACACTTTTCAAACCTGAACAATCACTTAATGTATTTCATAGAAAACATACCTCATGGCAACCCTCAGTTTCTGCATCAGCTCTTTAATTTTATCTTCTGCATCTGAAAGTGACAACACCAATCGACGAACTTCTTCCAAAACCTGATGATCAATGAGAAGAGATCATTACATTCATTTTCAATATTATCAGACAAAGAACATTTATCAATAATATCATTAATAAAAACATTAAATCAGTGATTATTGATCCATTAATAACATTTTGACATGTTAACTGTGTATGAGTTCGGTTTAGACCTGAATAAATAAAGATTGATTGATTGATTGATTGATTGATTGTGTCATACAGTTCCTATAAAAAGTATTCATATATATATTTAATTAATTGACATTACTTTGTAGAAATCTGTTTTCACGTTGACATTAAAGAGTAGTTTTTTGTAAATTATTTTTTTAAAAAGACAAATTATATTGATCATGATTCAATTTATAAAAAGGGGGAAAGATCGAAGGGGTTACAGAATCTTACCAAGCCGCTTCCTTTAAGACATTTTTAAATCCAGCTGATGACACTGTCTTGATGAGTTGACTTCATTTAGCAAAACAAAAGTTTGGATTGTTTTTCCACTTAAATTTAAATGTAAAAAATGCTAAAATACCCGTGAATGAAATCATGAAGTCAGGCTTAAGGAAGCTCTGGTTGAGACTGCTGTATGTTGAACCACCAGAAAAAAACCTTTGGTATTCATCTCTAACTACACTGATGTCGACCTCCAGTCCGAATCGTCTACCCATGGCTCTCAGAAGTTCAGTCATGACGTGTTGGTCCAGCTCATCTGGGTCTACAGTGACACCAACACCTGTATATAATCCTCCTAAACCAGTTAAACCTGGAGCACCAACACTGACACTGAACTACCAACAGATTCACTTACATCACAGTTCTCACTTTGTCTTCCTTCCTCAGGTTTTGGCCCTGCAGCACTTGGCTCATCTATCCTGTGAATAACAATAGTGAAAATACATTTAGTATGAATTAACACCAACAGGTGGAAACAATGTTTAAAGACCAAAGCCAACTACATTTACTTTGAAATTACATTGAAATAGAAATAATTGTGAACTGACACCTTTCAAACCTGAACAATCACTTTAACGTATTTCATAGAAAACATACCTCATGGCAACCCTCAGTTTCTGCATCAGCTCTTTAATTTTATCTTCTGCATCTGAAAGTGACAACACCAATCGACGAACTTCCAAAACCTGATGATCAACGAGAAGAGATCAATACATTCATTTTCAGTATTATCAGACAAAGAACATTTATCAATAATATCATTAATAAAAACATTAAATCAGTGATTATTGATCCATTAATAACATTTTGACATGTTAACTGTGTATGAGTTCGGTTTAGACCTGCTCTGTGTGTAAACAGCCTTTAGACGACGTTTGCTGTGATTTGGTGCTTTATAAATAAAGATTGATTGATTGATTGATTGATTGATTGTGTCATACAGTTCCTATAAAAAGTATTCATATATATTTTTAATTAATTGACATTACTGTGTAGAAATCTGTTTTCACTTTGACATTAAAGAGTAGTTTTTTGTAAAGAAAGAGAAATTATATTGATCATGATTCAATTTATAAAAGGGGGAAAATCGAAGGGGTTACAGAATCTTACCAAGCCGCTTCCTTTAAGACATTTTTAAATCCAGCTGATGACACTGTCTTGATGAGTTGACTTCATTTAGCAAAACAAAAAGTTTGGATTGTTTTTCCACCTAAATTTAAATGTAAAAAATACTAAAATACCAGTGAATGAAATCATGAAGTCAGGATTAAGGAAGCTCTGGTTGAGACTGCTGTTTGTTGAACCACCAGAAAAAAACCTTTGGTATTCATCTCTAACTACACTGATGTCGACCTCCAGTCCGAATCGTCTACCCATGGCTCTCAGAAGTTCAGTCATGACGTGTTGGTCCAGCTCATCTGGGTCTACAGTGACACCAACACCTGCATATAATCCTCCTAAACCAGTTAAACCTGGAGCACCAACACTGACACTGAACTAACAAAAGATTCACTTACATCACAGTTCTCACTTTGTCTTCCTTCCTCAGGTTTTGGCCCTGCAGCACTTGGCTCATCTATCCTGTGAATAACAATAGTGAAAATACATTTAGTATGAATTAACACCAACAGGTGGAAACAATGTTTAAAGACCAAAGCCAACTACATTTACTTTGAAATTACATTGAAATAGAAATAATTGTGAACTGACACCTTTCAAACCTGAACAATCACTTTAACGTATTTCATAGAAAACATACCTCATGGCAACCCTCAGTTTCTGCATCAGCTCTTTAATTTTATCTTCTGCATCTGAAAGTGACAACACCAATCGACGAACTTCTCCCACATCCTGATGATCAATGAGAAGAGATCAATACATTCATTTTCAGTATTATCAGACAAAGAACATTTATCAATAATATCATTTATAAAAACATTAAATCAGTGATTATTGATCCATTAATAACATTTTGACATGTTAACTGTGTATGAGTTCGGTTTAGACCTGAATAAATAAAGACATTAAAGAGTAGTTTTTTGTAAATTATTTAAAATTAAGACAAATTATATTGATCATGATTCAATTTATAAAAGGGGGAAAAATTGAAGGGGTTACAGAATCTTACCAAGCCGCTTCCTTTAAGACATTTTTAAATCCAGCTAATGACACTGTCTTGATGAGTTGATTTCATTTAGCAAAACAAAAGTTTGGATTGTTTTTCACCTAAATTTAAATGTAAAAAATACTAAAATACCAGTGAATGAAATCATGAACTGAGGCTTAAGGAAGCTCTGGTTGAGACTGCTGTATGTTGAACCACCAGAAAAAAGCCTTTGGTATTCATCTCTAACTACACTGATGTCGACCTCCAGTCCGAATCGTCTACCCATGGCTCTCAGAAGTTCAGTCATGACGTGTTGGTCCAGCTCATCTGGGTCTACAGTGACACCAACACCTGTATATAATCCTCCTAAACCAGTTAAACCTGGAGCACCAACACTGACACTGAACTACCAACAGATTCACTTACCTCACTTTTTCTTTCTTCCTCAGTGTTTGGCCTTGCACCACCTGCCTCAGCTGTCCTGTGAATAACAATAGTGAAAATACATTTAGTATAAATTAACACCAACAGGTGGAAACAATGTTAAAAGACCAAAGCCAACTACATTTATTTTGAAATTACATTGAAATAGAATAAGTGTGAACAATCACTTTAACGTATTTCACATCATACTTGTTTTTAGCCTCCTCAGTCTTCTTTGGACTTGGAGATGCCATTCCAGCAGCTCCTCCCACAGACTGTTGATCAATGAGAAGAGATCAATGCATTCATTTTAAGTATTATCAGAACATGCACATTTATCAATAATATCATTAATAAAAACATTAAATCAGTGATTATTGATCCATTAATAACATTTTGACATGTTAACTGTGTATGAGTTTGGTTTAGACCTGCTCTGTGTTTTAAGACGGTGACACCAACACCTGTATATAATCCTCCTAAACCAGTTCAACCTGGAGCACCAACACTGACACTGAACTACCAACAGATTCACTTACGTCACTTTTCTCACTGAGTGATTCCAGTTTCTTCAGTTTGTCTCGTCAGCTCCCTCTGCTGGATGCAGGAGGAAATCAGGTCCTTTTGGTCCTCTGCTGGATGCAGGAGGAAATCAGGTCCTTTTGGTCCTCTGACCAGAGATCAGGAACTTCAGTCTGTTACCAACACAGTGTGATCAACATGAGTCAGACAGCAGATTATAAAACTCTTACATTTCTCAGGTGAGTTTAGAAAATGCCTCAAACATCATGATGCAACACAACAGGAAATAACAAGATATGGAACAACACCACTGCAGCAATGATAGAAACTCTGAGATTTGGTGGTTGATCTAACTCTAAGCCAGCAGCTACACATCATCTCATCAAATGTTTCCTGGGAACAAAGAGCAGAACTCAGAGTTTAGAGAGGAGCAGCTCACTTCAACCAGAGAACCTTAGACCTCAGCAGAGGATGCAGGTGGTCTTACCTCTGGAGGAGATACTTGATGTAGAAGCTCTGTGATGATGCTTCAGATCTTCATCAGACTCGTCTTCTTCACTGTGTCTCTGTGAGGAGGAGACTGCTCCGTCGCTCTTTTTATCCTTGTCCAGGCCGTCCCGCCCAGCGCTGTGGTGACGCTCTCTCAGATTCTTCTCATGTCTTTGTCTCCTCACAGTTTAATGTCTCAATGAGTGATTCTTTGACACATGGTTGAACCTGCATGGTGAGATTGTTAGATCCAGATAATTAAGGGCATAGGTTTGTTTTTGTTTTTGTTAGACAGAGATAATAGTTCCATCAGAAGAGAATGAAGTAAAAAGAATTATATAGATGATATTAATATTTTTTTATTGTCAAAAGTTTTTGGTGCTTGAATCAAAAGACTTCAGTCCTGAGCAGCAGCATGATAGACTTTAATCACTCAATCAATCAATCAATCTTTATTTATAAAGCCCGGAATCACAACAGAGTCATGTGAAGGCTCTTTCCACATAGAGCAGGTCTAAACCGAACTCTTCAGGTTTCATTTAAAGAGACCCAACATTCCCACATGAGCAGCACTTGGTGATAGTGGAGAGAAAGGACTGGGAGGTGGTGGGTCACGCGAACCAGCAAGTAGAAAGCACCTGAGCAGAGAGGGAGAAAACATATTTAAAGACATCTGCAATGTGATAGGCTCACAGAGAAGGTGTGTCATCATGCTATTAGTTAGATGTGAACAGCTGATGTTTTCATTGATGGCAGGAACGGTGTCACTTTACCGCAGTCTGTTGTCAGTTTTGCATGTTTCTGATGTAGTGATGGCACGAATGTGAACGCTGTTTCCTGTTGAGCCAGATTGGCCTCTCTGTTTAATAAGGTTTAATAAGCTCTGTATCCTTGTTGTTGCACCTGTCACTGACACTTTGTTCCCTGTTTAAAAATGACCTGAAGCCAGGTTTGGAGCCTGTTTTATAGATTGTCACAATATAACGTATAAACATGAATGTTTAACAGCCTGCTGGTAATATGAACCGACTGTCTGCTGAATGGAGTCAAACCTCACCTGAGATTCTGCAGCTCTGTGCTTCAGTTTGTTGATTCATGTCTTTCAATCATTCAACTCCTGAACTTATGGCTAGATCTGTTGCTATGCCTAAGACAAACAAAATCAAAAGTAAAAGGTAAGTTTGGGTTTAGTTATGTGTGTTTTTAAATGCTGAATGCTGATCTCTTGTTAATCTGCTTCTGCCTCTCACACCACCCAAACACAATGCAGGTGAAAGAAGTTTCCTTTGTTGTATTTGAAAAAGAAATGTCTCAATTTCAATAAAGTCTCTGTAAGAACAATTGAAAGTCACGGTTGGATCATTGGGCATACATACTTTACCGCAGTCTGTTGTTAGTTTTGCATGTTTCTGATGTAGTGATGGCACGAAGGTGAACGCTGATTCCTGTTGAGCCAGTTTGGCCTCTCTGTTTAATAAGGTTTAATAAGCTCTGTCTCCTTGTTGCTGCACATGTCACTGACACTTTGCTCTTTTTGTGTAATTCATTTCTTATTGTTTTTTGACAGCACAACAAAAGGACCAACATGAACAATGGCTAGACAAAAATAACAACACAATTCATGACCTAAAATATACAAAAAAAGGGAAATAAAAACAAAACACAAGCAAAACAAAACCAGCACTCACAAAGAAATAGGTAAACATACTAATCCTAAAATAAAAATAACATATATATCTACATGCAGGGTAAACATTGTCAGTATCTCTCTCTCGTCTCCTTCACTCTCACAGTCACCACCTCACATCAGACATTTATCACAATCAGAACATGACCATCATCATCATTTACAGGAAAACCCATCGACAGCGCTTCTCTAGTACAACATTCATCAATCAGTCAATCTTTATTTATAAAGCACCAAATCACAACAGAGTCATGTGAAGGCTCTTTCCACATAGAGCAGGTCTAAACCGAACTCTTCAGGTTTCATTTAAAGAGACCCAACATTCCCACATGAGCAGCACTTGGTGACAGTGGAGAGAAAGGACTGGGAGGTGGTGGGTCACGCGAACCAGCAGGTAGAAAGCACCTGAGCAGAGAGGGAGAAAACATATTTAAAGACATCTGCAATGTGATAGGCTCACAGAGAAGGTGTGTCACCATGCTATTAGTTAGATGTGAACAGCTGATGTTTTCATTGATGGCAGGAACGGTGTCACTTTACTGCGTCTGTTGTTAGTTTTGCATGTTTCTGATGTTGTGATGGCACGAATGTGAACGCTGTTTCCTGTTGAGCCAGTTTGGCCTCTCTGTTTAATAAGGTTTAATAAGCTCTGTATCCTTGTTGTTGCACCTGTCACTGACACTTTGTTCCCTGTTTAAAAATGACCTGAACTGACTTTGAGAGACATTTTTTACCCACAGTACAGAACCCAGGTTTGGAGCCTGTTTTATAGACTGTCACAATATAATGTACAAACATGAATGTTTAACAGCCTGCTGGTGATATGAACCAACTGTCTGCTGAATGGAGTCAAACCTCACCTGAGATTCTGCAGCTCTGTGCTTCAGTTTGTTGATTCATATCTTTGATTTGATCTCTCAATCATTCAACTCCTGAACTTATGTCTAGATCTGTTGCTATGCCTAAGACAAACAAAATCAAAAGTAAAAGTGAGTTTGGGTTTAGTTATGTGTGTTTTTAAATGCTGAATGCTGATCTCTTGTTAATCTGCATCTGCCTCTCACGCCACCCAAACACAATGCAGGTGAATGGAGTTTCCTTTGTGGTATTTGAAAAAGAAATGTCTCAATTTCAATAAAGTCTCTGTAAGAACAATTGAAAGTCACGGTTGGATCATCCAGAGTAAACACTGAATGTGGCATACATACTTTACTGCAGTCTGTAGTTAGTTTTGGATGTTTCTGATGGTGTGTTGGCACGAATGTGAACGCTGTTTCCTGTTGAGCCAGTTTGGCCTCTCTGTTTAATAAGGTTTAATAAGCTCTGTCTCCTTGTTGCTGCACCTGTCACTGACACTTTGCTCTTTTTGTGTAATTCATTTCTTATTGTTTTTTGACAGCACAACAAAAGGACCAACATGAACAATGGCTAGACAAAAATAACAACACAATCATGACATAAAATAGACAAAAAAAAAAGGGAAATAAAAACAAAACTAGCACTCACAAAGAAATAAGTAAACATACTAATCCTAAAATAAGAATAACTACATATATATCTACATGCAGGGTAAACATTGTCAGTATCTCTCTCTCGTCTCCTTCACTCTCACAGTCACCACCTCACATCAGACATTTATCACAATCAGAACAATCAGACCATCATCATCATTTACAGGAAAACCCATCGACAGCGCTTCTCTAGTACGACATTCATCAATCAATCAATCTTTATTTATAAAGCTCCAAATCCCAACAGAGTCATGTGAAGGCTCTTTCCACATAGAGCAGGTCTAAACCCAACTCTTCAGGTTTCATTTAAAGAGACCCAACATTCCCACATGAGCAGCACTTGGTGACAGTGGAGAGAAAGGACTGGGAGGTGGTGGGTCACGCGAACCAGCAAGTAGAAAGCACCTGAGCAGAGAGGGAGAAAACATATTTAAAGACATCTGCAATGTGATAGGCTCACAGAGAAGGTGTGTCACCATGCTATCAGTTAGATGTGAACAGCTGATGTTTTCATTGATGGCAGGAACGGTGTCACTTTACTGCGTCTGTTGTTAGTTTTGCATGTTTCTGATGTAGTGATGGCAACGAATGTGAACGCTGTTTCCTGTTGAGCCAGTTTGGCCTCTCTGTTTAATAAGGTTTAATAAGCTTTGTCTCCTTGTTGCTGCACCTGTCACTGACGCTTTGTTCCCTGTTTAAAAATGACCTGAACTGACTTTGAGAGACATTTTTTACCCACAGTACTGAACCCAGGTTTGGAGCCTGTTTTATAGACTGTCACAATATAATGTACAAACATGAATGTTTAACAGCCTGCTGGTAATATGAACCAACTGTCTGCTGAATGGAGTCAAACCTCACCTGAGATTCTGCAGCTCTGTGCTTCAGTTTGTTGATTCATGTCTTTGATTTGATGTCTCAATCATTCAACTCCTGAACTTATGGCTAGATCTGTGGCTATGCCTAAGACAAACAAAATCAAAAGTAAAAGTGAGTTTGGGTTTAGTTATGTGTGTTTTTAAATGCTGAATGCTGATCTCTTGTTAATCTGCTTCTGCCTCTCACACCACCCAAACACAATGCAGGTGAAAGAAGTTTCCTTTGTGGTATTTGAAAAAGAAATGTCTCAATTTCAGTAAAGTCTCTGTAAGAATAATTGAAAGCCACGGTTGGATCATTGGGCATACATACTTTACCGCAGTCTGTTGTTAGTTTTGCATGTTTCTGATGGTATGTTGGCACGAATGTGAACGCTGTTTCCTGTTGAGCCAGTTTGGCCTCTCTGTTTAATAAGGTTTAATAAGCTTTGTCTCCTTGTTGCTGCACCTGTCACTGACACTTTGCTCTTTTTGTGTAATTCACTTCTTATTGTTTTTTGACAGCGCAACAAAAGGACCAACATGAACAATGGCTAGACAAAAATAACAACACAATTCATGACCTAAAATATACAAAAAGAAGGAAATAAAAACAAAACCCAGTAATTTCCTCCCATTTCTCCACAGTTAACCCTTCCTGTAAATCCTCCCAAACCCTCTTCAGACCCTCGAGACCCTCATCAGCTGTAACACTTAGATGCCCCGTCCATGGCCACCTGCTTGCCCCGCACTAGTTTTTGTAACTGTTGAGGTAATGGGGGAGTTTTCACTGTGCAGACATTATACAGCTTCTTAACTGCAGACATTTCCAGACGTCTTGTTCGTGGACTCTATCTGGTTACCAATTGTTCAAAAGACCTAAAATTATCATCCTCGAAAACATAATCCCTGCCTCAACCCAAGACTTCCAGTAAAGAGTTCATTAAGCCAGAGAGATGACGTCTTAGTAAAAGAAGGGTTAAAGCTACAGTCGGTAAGTCTTATAAAAGTAACCTTTTGTCATATTTGCTAAGCCTGTCACTATGTAAAGATAGGCTCATTTAGCCCCGCCTACTGCTCCTACTGAACCAATCAAAGCCAGGATTGTGTTAGATGGAGGGTCCTCACAGCCCCTCCCCCTTCCTCCTCACAGGCCCCTCCCCCTTCCTCCTCAGCTCGGTCCAGCTCATATCTCTAGTTTCTAGGTAAGGTATAGCCATGTGAAAGTCACTGTAAAGCGTTTTATATCAAGCTGTGTGGAGTGTAGTTCATGTATTACCGATCGCGTGCACGTCAGCCTCCTCTGGGGGAGGGGCTTTGGAGGCAGGAGTGCAGCGGAGAGGGAGGGGGAGGGATCTGACAGTTGTACTTCTTCAAATTTGATGCCTCTCTCTCCTCAAAGTTACCAACTGCAGCTTTAAAGCTAGTGAGACGATGTGATGCTTGACAGGTTTTTGACCCCAGTTTGTGAAATAAAAGCCTTTAATGGGAAAAGTTCAGTAAGTTATTTTTCAAACAAGACCCAACCTGGAGTTCGATCCTGCAATATATATTTTGGCCAATTAATTAAGAGAAAAGGCAAAGTGGTACCAGTCCACATGTGTTTGTTCTGTTTAAAAGAGTCTTTTATCTTCCCATAAAAAAAGTTTCTACTACTGCATTGAACTTTTCAAGTAGAGACAAAGGAAGGCTCATATATAGCAGGTAATATAGTTTATTTGTGGTACAACCATCACTTTAAGAATATTTATTTTACTCTACTTTGGGCCGGTTGTGTAGAGTGGGGGAGGGGAAGGTTGTTTTCTGTCATTATGTCTTTTAAACCTGGAATAAGCTTTATCCCCAAAATACACAGTGATCTTATGTTAAGTTATGTTTAACACATGCTACATATAATCCTAAGAATGTGTTGATTAGTTCTGTTTACTCATGAACTAATAAAGCTCCGTCATGCTGTAGTAATAGATAACATTAAGCATACTTGGAAGTCAGTTATATATATGTATATTTATATATTATCACTAGCTAGATGTCATACATTCTGTTACACAGTGTGGTAAAGTTGGTGAAGCTGAGTAATATTTGACTCCTCTCTCACAGTTCAGACTGTTTTACTTCCTCTTCTTCTTCATCGTCTTTTTCTTTAGTTTTCTCGTTTGCATCTTCCAACACCGGCCTCACATTGAAAGTGACGAGGTAATGATCTGATATATCGATGTCCCTCCGGACTCTGAGATCAGAGATTTCAACGTTCCTGGTGATGACCAGATCCAGAGTGTGACCCTTCTTGTTCTTCCCTCTGTGTGTCGGCTCCTTCACATGCTGAGTAAGATCAGACTCTTTCAAAAACTTCTTAAACTTCTTGGTTGAGGTTCTCTTTGCAACATCAACATGGATATTAAAGTCTCCAGTGATGATGATGCTGTTGGTATGTTTAGAAAGTTCATTGAAGAGCTCTTTAAACTCTCTCAGGAAGGCCTCTATCTTAACCTTTGTTAAACCTGGTGGGCGATACACATTGATGAACAGGACACGTTTCATCTCTGCAGCAACATATTCAAAGGTTTCTGCGGCTTTAATTCTTCTTCTTTCTCCCTGTAAATCCTGTTTATACTGGACTGCTACCCCTCCTCCTCTCTTTTTCCTCTCCTGATTCACATTGAAAGTTTGTCGTAATGGCCTCACCTGATGCAAGAAACTGAAATTTGATGGTGAAGCTTCCTGGAGAACTTTATCTCCTCCTTTCTTTTTTAAGTGCGTCTCAGTTGTGAGAAAGACGTCCAGGTTGTTTTCTGTTATGAGCTTTTTGATTTCTTCTGTTATTTTTCTGTTGTTCTTTGTTTTATTCAGTGAACAAACATTGAGCAGTCCCGCCTTTATTGTTAAGGGACAACTGCTTGTTTTAATGCACACTTTCTTTTGCTCTCTACCACTCTCTTCATCGTCCTCTGTGTCTTCCTCACTATCACTCTCATCGCTCTCTTCCTCCTCGCTGTGACTCTCTTCATCATCCGGATCGCTCTCTTCCTCCTCACTATCTCCCTCTTCCTCATCCCTCTCCTCTTCTCCGTGATCGCCTCCTCTTGGTTCTCCACTTCCTGTCTCTTTCTCACGTCTGATCGACTCGGTTCCATCATCTTCTTGTTCGTCCTCTCTGGAGAACTTGTCATCGCTCTCTTGCAGACAGTCAGCCATCTCATCAAATCTGTGGATAACAATAGTGAAATTATTATTAAGTAGAATTTAACACCAACCACTGATGTTTTACTCCTGTAATCAGATTTACATCATGCACTTTCTCTACTGATGTACAGGCTGCATATTTAAAATATAGAGAAGTCAAAAGGTAGATTATAACACCTTTTAAACTCTTACATAATGTTCATATTCTGACTCATAATTAGTCTCTACACCAATTTACATTCATAAATTTCCCAACAGTCATTCATTAATAAATGTTTGAGGAATCCATGATGAAGCTCTTCTATATATGTATGGAAAAAAAGAAACAACATTCATAATCACTATTTTATGTTCCAGGAGCACATTTGATTACAATAATATATTTTAATAGTACTTTTTGAATTTTGTTCATTTGCATAAACAAACATGTGTATTAGCTACACAAAATTAAAAAAGATTATGCATTTTATTTCTATGTTTGTTTTATAAAGCTTCAGTCTGCAGAGGGGTACTAGGCAGGGATGCCCACTCTCCCCATTACTTTTTACTATATTCATTGAACCAGTAGCAGCAGCTATCCATCAGAATGAAAACATCAAAGGAATAAACACCATAAACTACAAGATTAGGAAAAGTTCTGCTAGAAGAAATGTGCATATGGTGTTTTTACAGCTCTGAAATGTGAAACAGCATGTACAGGTTCATTTCTTAGATGCATCTGGGTGTGGCTGCAGCAGAGCCAACACCAGTCTGTTATCTCTCTGGTCTCCTGCTGCCACCTGCTGCCAGTGAGAGCAATAAGCACGAGGTCAGAAGGAATGATGCATCAATGCAGGTTCAGCTCAGCGTCCTCTCTCTCTGTGAAAACCTTTGTACGCTCTCCTGACCTGCTGTCACCTCAACAACTCAAAAACACCAAATTCCTCTTGAGACTCAGTGCTGACAGTTCAGCCTGTTTATTACACAATGATTCCAAACAAGCTTAAGTTTCACTTTCACTTCTCTTCATCAGCCCTCTCTCGTCATGTTTTCATGTTATTTTTGGTTCTGACCGGTTTATCAAAGGTTTCACCGAAATGAAGAACCAGAACACAAACTAACAGAAAGGCACAGACAGTTATGTGAACTAACCTTTATCCTTGATGTGTCCTCCTCTGATGGTTGCTGCTGAGCTGTGATGTCCTCACCCTCCGACTGTGGAGGGAGCAGGAGAAGGGAAGGGTGGTAGAAGGAATGGGTGGGAGGGGGCAGAAGAGAGATAAATGGTTAGATAGAAGAGAGAAACAAGAGACGATTAGAGGAGAAGATATTATCAAAGCTGCTGTGTGTTTGATTTGCTTTGAAACTAGTTCTACAAAAACTAGTATTTGATGTTTTAAAATAAGTTTTTAGTAAGAAAGTTGAAATCTAAGTAGGTGTAATCAGTATTCCTACACATGTTGAACAGTTCCAATGAAGGACATTTAGTTATCTGTTTCTGGACAAAATGTAGTTGAAAGGTTAATGTTTTAGATTTAGTGTGGCCCAGTACCAAAGCATGAAACACCCACTGACACCATCAAGTGACTGTATTAATTATAAATGACCTGATGAAGTGTCCCAGCCAGCAGGTCCATGTGGCGCCATAAGGCTGCAGAATGGATCCCACGTAGGTTTGTCCACAGTTTCCATGGTGACCCCACCTGTGTTCGACCATATGGGCTTCAAGTTGGTTCTGAAACCATGTGAGACCTGCAACATTTACCCAGGTCAAGACCGTTCCCACTCAGTCATGGACACGGCAGGCAAACCCACATGGGACCCTTATTCCAGCCCAAATGTAACGCGCTGTCTGGGGAGGATGGTTAGATCAATGGCACAACGGCCAAAAAGTGGACAAATGTTTGCTTCCTGTTAAAGTCATGGGCGTCATGTTCTCGAGGGTGAGTTAGTAAATTCTTTTAAAAAGCGTAACGTGGTGTCTACTGTTACCACGATAATGAAGGTTGCATACATCTAAGGAAGTAGAAACTACATTTTTTATCATGTTTCAAGTGATAGTGTTAACCCAAACCAAGTGGTTCTTGTACCTAAATGTTGTAGATATTAACTACAGCACTGTCACCTCAAACATCATCATTATCTTACATCCTAACATGATGCAGGCAGGAAAGATGCTCATGTACTTTTCAAGCTTAGGTTATGACAAACATGGACAGTGGACTGGCAGGTGTGTTACTCACTGTGCTGTGACGCTGGGTTGTTCAATAAGCTTCATCATTTTCTCATCAGAAGGACATCATCATGTGTCTGTGCCTTCCCCAACCGTCACACATCACTGCTTAACAATAATGAAGCTCTATGATGGGACAGTGTGGTGGTTAAACTCTGGTTAGGGTTAGGGAAAGATGATAAGATGATGTTACTACTTCTTAAAAGTTAAGCCACCGTCACCATCAAACTATGATGGTGAACATGATAAATATACCTTCTAAACATCAGCATGCTTTTCCTTCCAGAGAGAATTTGTTTAATCCAAATGAAAATGTTCTGGAGTCACACAAACATTAAATATGTGTTAAATACTATTAAGTTTTTGTTGTTGAGATGTTTTATGTGGAGTCCTGATGTGTTTTGGGAAATCCCAGGGATTACCAGAGTACTGATAAGACTGCAGCAGTTTCTCTTTCACGTGTAGGTGCTTTACCTGTGTGGTACCTGACAGTGATCGGCCAATAGAAACACAGGATTCTTTAGTTGCCTCCTCTTCTTCTTCCAGCACATAAAAGCTGAATGTTGAGTCAGACGTGAATATTTTCTCTATGAAATGAACCTGTGATGCTCCAAAGCAGGTAAGATGACAACATTACATTTCCAGTTTAAATGTGACTTTAGTTTATTACTGATAATATTTTAGTACGTTTCTAAACAGCAGATTGACAAAAGGTTCTTAATAAGAGTGTGGAGCTGCTAAACTAGTCAGTACTAAAATGTTAGAATGGATTCAATGTGGGGCAGGAAGTCAGTGTAAAGGACCTGAAATGGTTGTGATATGTTTTTGTTCATTTTCAGGTTGGAAAAGGAGCAGCTTGACTCTTTTTTCAGCTCCAGAGTTGATGATCAACTGTAATGGGAAACATGAACAGCTCTAAAACAGACAGCAGTCAGACTCTGAGGGAGCAGGCCGAAGTCATGCAGACTGATTTGGAAAGGATGGAAAAACAACTTCAAATTCAGTGAGTCTCTGATCATGAAAATATGCCACAAAGTTTTCCTTTTTCTTTTTAAAGGAGGCTTTCCTCCAAAGACAGCAAGACCAACCTTAACCCCATGGTTATTATTGTTGCCATGACAACAACAGTGGTGATCTTTTAACCCAAACCATCATTATCATGCATAAACCTAACCAGACCACAGCGCTGTCACATCATAAAACATCATCATTGTTGAACAGCGATGATGTCGTCCTGATGATTAAAGCTGAAAATGTTGCTTAGTGTTGTTCTGCAGTCACATGATCAAACCACAGATCTGGAGGTTCAGTTGGAGGACTGGTTGTTTTAAATATGTTGCTGATAAAAACATAACAAGACGTCTGAAGTCTAAACTGTTTTAAAATGCTTCTTTTTTCAATTCTTCTTACAGAACAATGTATCAGTCAGCCAGAGTTGAAAACTATGTTATAAAGATGATGAAAAAGAAAACATTATTAGAGTTTGTGAAAACAAACTGTGAGGATGAAACAACTCGGCGATGGTTGAGAGAGAATTCAGAGTCTGACTCTTTCTCTCAGCTGGTGGACATGTTTCATTTCCTAAAGAAACACATCGATGAGGAAGAAAAGAAGAATCACAGTAACAGTGTTCACATCACCTTTGTTGCACATGGATGCATCGAAGGCTCAATGATCCCAGCCAGCTGTCTGCTGCCTCTGTCCTCCATCACAGATGTGATCCTGTATTCTCCCTGGAACTGTGTCATCATGGCTGAAGCAGCGTACGGTGTCGCTATGGGACGAATAAAGCCTCAACACAGAGAGTTTTCCTGTTATAAAACAAAAAGCTGTGGAGTTCCTGATGAAAAACATCAACCCACCAAACTACCCGACTGCTGGAACTCAATGAAGAAGGCTGGAGACCAAAGGATTCCCAACATCACACTCAGTCCTCTGAAACCACCAGAAGATGGTTTTTGGAAAAGATTTGAGTTTCTCAAAAAACAACATGGTCAACCAGGAAGAAACCGCATCGTCATCCCGTTCATCCTCCCAGCAGGAAGCAGCTCTTTGGAAAGAGTCCCGTTCTTCATCGTCACTCTGGCTCTGTCTCTGGTGCTCCTCTCCTCCAGGTTTAAAGCCACCGTCCATCTCACTGCCTGCCTGAGTGACAGTTCTACTAAGAAGAAGTTTGACCAGGAGTATCTGAAGCAGCAGTATGCCTGCTGCATCAATGACACTACAATGACATGTTCACCAGACATGTTCAAGGAGAGTTTACAGTCTAGTTAGACGTCTTCCTCATGTTGTACAAACTGCACAAAACTGAGCCACAAAGCATCAAACTTAAATTCAGTGAAGAAGTTTTTCTACTTTGAAGAAATTCTTGTTGATGATTTGAGCACTAGCTGGTATTATTTCTGTTATTTTGTCTCTAAATGAGTTTCTGATGTTTATTTAGGTGAGAAAGTGTTTAGATTCAAACATGTGGTTGATTTCTCAGTCTGACCTTTCAGTCGTACAGACACTGGGACATGGATGTATGATGAGGGTTTTCTAGAAAATGAGAATATAAATGAGAAAATGAATCAATTAATAAATAAGTATATTAAAACATTTATGCAGTAACTAACCTTTTAAGCCAAGAAAGATTTGTTTACTCTTTGAAGCACATTAACTGTTATTTTTTTAAATTCATAAAATGGTTAACTGTTTGGGAAGTGACACCTCACAGGGAAACCAAATAAAGAACAACATTGTGTTTCAGCTCAGGAGAGTTGCGTTACATGTTTAATATTCAGCTTGAAGGTTTTACATTATAAGAAATAAATAAATTAAGACATATGTGTGATTAATTAACATAAAAATGAAACAAACGTGCGTAAATAAACATATAACAAAGATAAATTAATAATGAAATTAGAAAATGTGTAAATCAGTGACTACATGCATAAAAAAATCATTATTTATTATTCATTTATTTATTTATTGTTTTAATGTCCATATCAGGCCTCCATACTGCTGACCAGCTTTTTGTTCAAACACCTGAGCCGTAAGATTTTAATTTATTGATCAGATTTTACTATTTATAACAATATATACACCATACATACATACAATACTATACACACTGTATGTCTGTGTTAGCAGTATTATTGGGGGTTTACATTGTAATGGTATTTATTTCCTGTACTTTTATTGTTGTGATAAAATGTGGGGCCTTCTATAGCATCTTATTGTGGAGGGAAGACTATTCCAGATGCCCCCCCCCCCACCCCCCCCCTCCCCTCCAACAGACAACACACGCCTCCCTTACATAACTGTAAGTAGAAAAAAGGAGTTAAAAAGGATGAAAATGTAATATTACAACTTATATATACCAACTTTAAGCTGCTAATAAAACATAAACTGGTTTGACTCATGCAGCTCACACATGTTGTATAACAGTGCGTAAACAGTATAATCTAAACTGGTATTAGTAACAATTCAATTTAAACTGAAATAACTTGAACTATTATTAATGTGTATAATAATACTCTGGTGTTTAAAAGGCAGTTTGCCAACAAACAGTAACAATGACTTTAATTGTCCACCAGATGTCACTATGATGTCAGTTATGAGTTTGAGTTCCTCTTTAACAGTAAGAAGGCAAGGCTGCTTTATTTTATAGCACCTCTCAAACACACAGAGTTATTTAAATAATGTTAAACTATTTATTAAAATAAAATAAAATTAGAAAACATAACAGATCAGAAAGAGTTCATTGATAGGATAAGTTGCCCCAAAGTCAGTAAAATAAAATGCACTAGAGAGCTCAGGAGATATGTACTGTATACAGATCAATTAGAGTTGTAAGAGGAAGAAGACTCTCACCAGTAAACCCGTATATAACACTATGATGTCTGTCTGAGGCCTGCACCAGTAAAACCAGTTCAACTGAGTAGAATTTGGATCCAGCACAGATCATGAGTTTGTATTTATGAGTAAAACTAAAGGAACAAAAGAGGAAATGATGTCATGTAGCAGCAGTTAACGTGTCTCTGGATGATCAGGGTTCAGTCTGTAGAGCCGAACTCACTCAGTGACAGTCAACCAGCTGATTTACAGGAACTCACAAATACTTCCAGAAGTCAGCGGGGATGTTTTATTATAATCTGAAGAACAATATTATCAGATGGTTTTTAGAAAGTGAAACTAGTTCAACAAGGTGTGTCTGTTGTATTATCAGTGATGCATAACTCACCTGTTAACAAATAGGACACAGCTGACTACCAGCCCCCCCCCCCCACACACACACACACACACACACTGACTGTTACACTGCTACTGATAGTTGTTTGCATCTCTTATCGCTGCTAAATTGTATATTTATTATAATTGTATTTGTTTTAGTTTAGATTTAATATCAGTGCATGCCGTCATAATGTAGTTGTGTTGTCTTGCACAGCGGTACAATGGCAGTAAAGGTCCTTATCTTCTGATGTTGTAATATTTATTTATCACTGCTCATCAATAATGAAGCTCTATGATGGGACAGTGTGGTTAAACTCTGGTTAGGGTTGGGGAAAGATAATAAGATGATGGTTTGGGTTAAATAATGATCCCTTTGTTAAAGTTAAAGAAACAGGTGCTGGGGGTTAAAGTTACTACTTCTTAAAAGTTAGGCCACCGTCATCGCCATGGCAACAATAATAACCACAGTTTTCAGGTTAGAGGATGACCCCCCCCCCCCCCCCCCCCCCCCAGGTTAAGATGCTGGGAGAGTGTCATGGTTCAGATTTTTATGAATGTTCTGTGAAAGTGATTAAAAAATAAAATCCAGCTTCTTTCCTTCTGATTTCAGCTCAGAGACTCTAAACCAGCTGATTTACAAGAACTCATAAATACTTTATGACAGTCAAAGGTGAGCTGGGATTTTTAGTTATAACCTGAGGAAGAAATATTATCAGCTGTTTTTTAGAAAGTAAGACTTAGTCAACAAGCTAAGCCTTACTTTCTAAATTGCACAGCGGTACAATGGCAATAAAGCTTCTTATCTTCTAATGTTTTAATATTTAACCTTAACAACCTCCATCTGAACCTGAACCAGCAGCTGTGCATCTATAAACACAGACGTTTCATTAAGTTTAATCATCCTTCAGATGTATTAAAATAATTCACATTTTGGTGAAAAACATCAAACATAATTCAGCTCTTTCAGATATGTTTAGTCTCAACATTTAACTGCCTGATTTGTTAATGAGCAACATTTCCTCAATATTTTGTTAACAAACGTAATCTGGGAAGCATAAACTACATTTGGATCTGGCTTGACCCCAAACTAGCATGCTAACATGCTAACATGCTAACATGCTAAACTATGATGGTGAACATGATAAACATACCTTCTAAACATCAGCATGCTTTTCCTTCCAGAGAGAATTTGTTTAATCCAAATGAAAATGTTCTGGAGTCACACAAACATTAAATATGTGTTAAATACTATTAAGTTTTTGTTGTTGAGATGTTCTATGTGGAGTCCTGATGTGTTTTGGGAAATCCCAGGGATTACCAGAGTACTGATAAGACTGCAGCAGTTTCTCTTTCACGTGTAGGTGCTTTACCTGTGTAGCACCTGACAGTGATCGGCCAATAGAAACACAGGATTCGTTAGTTGCCTCCTCTTCTTCTTCCAGCACATAAAAGCTGAATGTTGAGTCAGACGTGAATATTTTCTCTATGAACTGAACCTGTGATGCTCCAAAGCAGGTAAGATGACAGCATTACATTTCCAGTTTAAATGTGACTTTAGTTTATTACTGATAATATTTTAGTACGTTTCTAAACAGCAGATTGACAAAAGGTTCTTAATAAGAGTGTGGAGCTGCTAAACTAGTCAGTACTAAAATGTTAGAATGGATTCAACGTGGGACAGGAAGTCAGTGTAAAGGACCTGAAATGTTCAAAGTTTGATTGTTAAAAATTGTCAGTTATTATCATGTTGACATCTGTTTGAGTGTTTCCTTCATGATACTTTATTTTGGAAATCCCAGAGATCCCAACAGCCAATAGAAAATCAGGATGATGAGTCTCCTCCTCTTCTACTAACATACTAAAGGTGAAGCTGAATGCTGAGACTGTCACCTGAATATTATATCAACAAACGTGTGAAGCTCCAAAGCAGGTAAGAAATCAGTTTTATGATCTCATTAAATATGACTTTTTAAAGTTTGTACTTTGTTTCTCCAAAACATTTTTAGTACTTCTGTTTCTGTTTGTGAAGAAAGTTTCATTCTTCATTTTGGAAACTTTCAATGGTCAGACTTTTGGAAATCCCCGGACATTACCAGAGACATTTTCACTTTCTCTTGTAGGGATTTTATTTAAAGTAAAACCAGAGTCTGAAGCTCCAAAGCAGGTAAGACAAAAAACTATTTCAGTTTCATGATCTCATAAATAAGACTTTTCTAACCCCAAATATATGGAAGCCCAGAGAGGTGATCCATTTCTAAGTCTGATCCTTCCTTTCTCTCTGGTGTTTATGACAGTTTTAATATGAATGCCACGACAATCTTTCAAAGTTCTTTAATTTTGCTTTTCACAGTTAGAAAAAAATAAAGTTTTGCCAGGATCATTTTTCTAAGAGTTCATTGTTGTAATAACCAGTTTGGCCACACACTTCATGAACTCTGAACATAAGGAAGAAACATTATATCTTAGCAAATTATTATCTCTCAGTCCTGTTTAGAATATGGAGTAATGATGCACTTCAGGCAAAAAATAAATCACCTGTTTGACAGATTAACAACATAATGAGTTTAGAAAGATAATTCTGGCAAGACTCTTTTTTATCACTCAGTCTAGTACATTATCTTCTTTAGAGTCTTGTTATTAATAGTTGCATATACATATGGAAGACTAATATGAGTGTAATGTATTTTGTTGTTTACATCCAGGTTAGAAGAGAAGCACCTGGACTTTTTTTCAGTACCTGAGCTGATGATTGAGTTAAATTGGGAAACATGAACAGCTCTAAAGCAGACAGCAGTCAGAGTCTGAGAGAGAAGGCCAAAGTCATGCAGACTGATTTGGAAAGGATGGAAAAACAACTTCAAATAACGTGAGTCTCTAAAATGAAAAGATGTCATGAAAGATTTCTTCCTTCAGACTTTTTAAACATGTTCTTGAAGTTCATATTCTGAGATTAATAAGTAGCAGCTTTACTGGAAAGAAAATGTCTAAACTCATCATTTGAAAATGTTTCTTTATCCAGTTCTTTTTACAGAATGATTTTTCCGTCAGTCATGAAGATGATGAAAAAGAAAACATTATTAGAGTTTGCAATAGCAAACTGTGAGGATGAAACTGCTCGGCGATGGTTGAGAGAGAATTCAGAGTCTGACTCTTTCTCCCAGCTGGTCGACATGTTTCATTTCCTAAAGAAACACATCGATGAGGAAGAAAAGAAGGATCACAGTAACAGTGTTCACATCACCTTTGATGCACATGGATGCATCAGAGACTCAATGATCCCAGCCAGCTGTCTGCTGCCTCTGCCCTCCATCACAGATGTGATCCTGTATTCTCCCTGGAACTGTGTCATCAGTGCCGATGTAGCGTACGGTGTCGCTATGGGACGAATAAAGCCTCAACACAGAAAGTTTTACTGTAGGCCAGGACAAGGCTGTGGAGTTCCTGGTGAAAAACATCAACCCACCAAACTACCCGACTGCTGGAACTCAATGAAGAAGGCTGGAGACCAAAAGATTCCCAACATCATACTCAGTCCTCAGAAACCACCAGAAGATGGTACATGGAAAAGATTTGAGTCTCTCAAAGAACAACATGGTCAACCAGGAAGAAACCGCATCGTCATCCCGTTCATCCTCCCAGCAGGAAGCAGCTCTTTGGAAAGAGTCCCGTTCTTCATCGTCACTCTGGCTCTGTCTCTGGTGCTCCTCTCCTCCAGGTTTGAAGCCACCGTCCATCTCACTTCCTGCCTGAGGGACCACTCTGCTGTAAAGTTTGACCAGGAGTATCTGAAGCAGCAGTATGCCTGCTGCATCAATGACACTGGGATGACATGTTCACCAGACATGTTAAGTGAGACACTGTTTGAGAGTTTTAAACGTGTTTTCATTGGTTAAGCATCTCTGTCTGTGAGCCAACCTGTTCTTATCTGAACCAGAACCAGTCACGATGTAGACAAGAAGTATTGATGTTTAAATGTATTCACAGATTCCTGAACTGTGGAGACAAACTGTGGCAATAATCTGTCTGCATTGCTGTTTTAATGGCAACTTGAAACTGAGATCCTCTGATAGAAAGACCTGGGGCCTCATTTACCAATCAATCAATCTTTATTTATAAATCCCAACAGAGTCATGTGAAGGCTCTTTCCACATAGAGCAGGTCTAAACCGAACTCTTCAGGTTTCATTTAAAGAGACCCAACATTCCCACATGAGCAGCACTTGGTGACAGTGGAGAGAAAAAACTCCCTTTAACAGGAAGAACCCTCAGAACCAGACTCAGAGTGGGAGAACATCTTTTAACAGGAAGAACCCTCAGAACCAGACTCAGAGTGGGAGAACATCTTTTAACAGGAAGAACCCTCAGAACCAGACTCAGAGTGGGAGAACATCTTTTAACAGGAAGAACCCTCAGAACCGGACTCAGAGTGGGAGAACATCTTTTAACAGGAAGAACCCTCAGAACCGGACTCAGAGTGGGAGAACATCTTTTAACAGGAAGAACCCTCAGAACCAGACTCAGAGTGGGAGAACATCTTTTAACAGGAAGAACCCTCAGAACCAGACTCAGAGTGGGAGAACATCTTTTAACAGGAAGAACCCTCAGAACCAGACTCAGAGTGGGAGAACATCTTTTAACAGGAAGAACCCTCAGAACCAGACTCAGAGTGGGAGAACATCTTTTAACAGGAAGAACCCTCAGAACCAGACTCAGAGTGGGAGAACATCTTTTAACAGGAAGAACCCTCAGAACCAGACTCAGAGTGGGAGAACATCTTTTAACAGGAAGAACCCTCAGAACCAGACTCAGAGTGGGAGAACATCTGCCTCCATTTAACAGCTGTGTGTTTGCTCACTTCAACACAGGTCTAATCACTGAAAACTGATTCAACAAATCAAAGTTGAGCCTTTTTTTGGTAATTATTTTGTAACTGTACTTTGTTTTATTATTATATTGCAAAATAGCTTCAATGATATGATATGATTATTAAAACTGTGTAAGTTAACACGCTTTGTACTCCAGTTTATTGGACTGATATATTTTATTAGATAGATTTGAGAAATTGATGTTTGGTGCTATAGTGGATTATTAACTTAAATGAACTAAACTTCAGTGAAGAAGCTTTTCTACTTTTTCATGAACAGGTTTTAGTTTTCAGGTCGATACTGGGACAATCAATCAATCAATCAGTCAATCAATCAATAATTTTATTGCAGTAATTTACCTTTTGGACCTGGAAAGATTTGTTTACTCTTTGAAGTTTGTTGCTTATTGATAAAATGGTTAAATGTTTCGGGAATGTGGGGAATGACATCTCATTAGCAGCTCAAATAAAGAATCAATAACACTTCATAAGATCTGTGTAATGTGTTTAATAGAATAGAAAAATGAATGATGATGAATCATTCGTTAAAATAAATAAATAAATGTGAGTAAATAAACAGAAACTATCCACTTATATATTTTCAGTTTCACTTTTAGGCCTCCGTACTGTTGGTCAGCTTTTTAGACAACGATTTGAAACCTTCAAAGAGATTTTACATGCTTCACATGAAAAGATAAAGTTAGATAAACAGGATGAAAGTGAAAGTGATGGATGACAAGTAGTTTCTCTTTCACTTTTGAAAACACCCGATTCTGAAGTAGCCAATGAAACGGCAGCAGAGTAACACAGCCTCCTCCTCCTCCTCTTCATCATCATCATCATCATCACCTTCATCATCACCATCTGCACACAAAGAGACCTGAACGTTGATCATCAGTGAGGTAAAAGCATCTGAATCAAACAGCTGATAGGAAATTCATACATTCAAGCAACAAATGTGAATTACTTTCTTATTTTAGTTTGAATTCTTTGGATTGTGTGACGACACTGAACATAATTCACTGGTGCAAATCTCCCTTTTTAAATATGAATGTGGCAAAATTTTTATTTAGTTTTTTGTTGTGACTGATAGATTTTTTAAAAAGGGGGAAAAGAGGTAGCACTAGAAAAGCTCCTATAGTTTATTGTTTGTCTGAGAGGCGAAAAGAACAAGAATCAAATATATTAATAGAAATGTGCTTTGCAATAATAAGGATTAATAGTAATATAACCGTATTATTTCTCCTGTACATCCAGGTCTGGTCTATTTATAGTTTTCATGTACTGGATGTTGTGCAGCTTTCTGGCCACTAGAGGGCAGGACACACTAACTATTTGAGTATCATGTGGAAGGAAATCATTTCTGCTTCATTTTCCTTCCAAAGTATTAAACTATAGACTCCTTAAAGCTGATAACATATAAAACAGAGTAGTCCCTAATCCTATTTTTTATAGTAAGTAAAAGAAAATCTACCAACTCATGTGTTGTTGCTTTGTATTGTACTGTCTTTGCTCTGTCTGTCAAAACACTTTGTAAACTCTCTTTTTAAAGGAGCTATATAAAAGATAAAGTTATTAGTATTGTCAGTTATGAGTCTGAGAAACACACTCGTCTGTTCTCCTGAGCCATCTTTATTTGTTTATCACCTTTTAAACATTAGTAATTAAAAGTGCATTAAATAAGATTACAAAATACATTATAACATTTTAAAAACATGACACAAAGTAAAATTAAATCTATTCAAATATAATAAAACTACTACTGTAAAAATGTATAGAATGCTATCCTATGTAAATAAATATGAATCTACATAAAATGCACCCTTACAATAAAATAAAATAAAAACAGAAATAAAACAGTTTAGTTCAGTACTTGAGTAAATGTACTCAGTCTCGGTCGGTTCTGGTAATGAGCATCATTAAGCAGGCAAACATTAAAACAATAGATTATCTGAACCAGTGCAGGACATTGCTCTGCAGCTTTACAAGAAGTCACATGACTTACAGAAACTGAGCAGCAGAAACAGGTGGCATATAAAAACCCTGTGCAGCCAGAGGGAGTCTGAACTCAGTCTCAGTCTCTGCTGGGTTTAAATTTTAGTGACACACAACAGGAAAAGAGCTCAGACTCTGCAAACTGGTAAGAAACTTTTACTTTTTCAGTTGTTTTTTTTTCTGAGAGTTGATTCTGTCGCCTGCAGACGGACTCTTTGCTGTCTCCAGTGAGAGATGAATGAATGAGCTCAGAGGAAGCTGTCAGATTTTATACAATACGTTATCTTGTGATGATCTTGTTAAACACAGTAGTCATAATGTGTACAATCAGGACAATGGTTAATCAGTAGATTTTATAATACATCAGAATTCCCATTACATCAGTTTAGGTGAAAACTGGGGACCACAGACATGCTCAATAAATACTCACCTTAAGTTAATTCAATGTAAATGGCTGATGAGTACGTATGTTATCCTGTCACAAATCTGACAGTAGAGTCTCAGATTCAGATAGAACATGGGGGGTGGGGGGGGGGGGTGGTTGGAGATGAGAAGTCCAGATCAGGGCCAGATGATGTGTCTGGATTCTTCACCAACACTTTACTAAAACTTGACTCAAATAACTAATAGAAGTCTCAAAGTTGTTCAAAAACGAGTCAGTGGAGAGAGTCGGAGTTCGATGCAAAAAGATTAACAAACAGGAACAAAAGCCTGAGTCAGACTGGAGAAGCTTTCTCTCACTCTTCCTTCTACGCTCTAAGTTTGTTTCCCTTCTTCCTCCAATCAGTGATCGCATCCCTTCATACCACAAACCTGGACTTAGTTATCTGCAGAGATCAGAGATAACACTGCAGCCCCCCTTCTCATGCACAATGTCCCTTTATAACTACACATCAGTAGTGGTAAATGTAGAGGCTGTGTGGCAGATTCAGCTGCTTACACCATGCATAGATGGACTGGCTCATAGCTCAGTGGGTAGCGCACCTGCCCCATGTGTTGAGGCTACAGTCCTCGCTGCAGGCGACCCCGGTTCGAATCCTCCTTTCCTGCATGTCATTCCCCCCTCTCTGCCTCCAGTTTCCTGTCACCTGTACATTAAAAGCAAAAAAAACCCAAAAAATACTTAAAAAATAGATCTACAAGAGGCCTGTGAGGGAGTCAGAGTTAGGTTTGAGAGTTTCAAGAGAAGGGGGAGCCAGAGCCCATACCATCAATCACAGGAGAACAGTGAGGCCCTCCCTCTGACTGTCAACCCCTCCCTCTGACTGTTCACCCCCCCCCTCACCCCTCAACCCCTCCCTCTAGTCAGAGGGAGCCCATACCATCAATCACAGGAGAACAGTGAGGCCCTCCCTCTGACTGTCAACCCCTCCCTCTGACTGTTCACCCCCCCCCCCCCTCACCCCTCAACCCCTCCCTCTAGTCAGAGGGAGCCCATACCATCAATCACAGGAGAACAGTGAGGCCCTCCCTCTGACTGTCAATCCCTCCCTCTGACTGTTCACCCCCCCCCCTCACCCCTCAACCCCTCCCTCTAGTCAGAGGGAGCCCATACCATCAATCACAGGAGAACAGTGAGGCCCTCCCTCTGACTGCCCACCCCTCCCTCTGACTTCTCACTCCCACCTGTCCCTCTGACTGCCCACCCCTCCCTCTGACTGCCCACCTGTCCCTGACTGTTCACCCCTCCCACCCGTCCCTCTGACTACCCACTCCTCCCTCTGACTGCTCACCCCTCCCTATGACTGCTCACTCCTCCCTCTGACTGCCCACCCCTCCCTCTGACTGCCCACTCCTCCCTCTGACTGCCCACTCCTCCCACTGACTGCCCACCCCTCCCTCTGACTGCCCACTCCTCCCTCTGACTGCCCACTCCTCCCACTGACTGCCCACCACTCCCTCTGACTGTCAACCCCTCCCTCTGACTGTTCACCCCCCCCCCCCCTCACCCCTCAACCCCTCCCTCTAGTCAGAGGGAGCCCATACCATCAATCACAGGAGAACAGTGAGGCCCTCCCTCTGACTGCCCACTCCTCCCTCTGACTGTTCACCCCTCCCTCTGACTGCCCACCCCTCCCTCTGACTTCTCACTCCCACCTGTCCCTCTGACTGCCCACCCCTCCCTCTGACTGCTCACCCCTCCCACCCCTCCCTCTGACTGTTCACCCCTCCCACCCCTCCCTTTGACTGCTTACCCCTCCCTCTGACTGTTCACCCCTCAACCCCTCCCTCTGACTGCCCTCCCGTCCCTCTGACTACCCACCCCTCCCTATGACTGCCCACTCCTCCTTCTGACTACCCATCCCTCCCTCTGACTGTTCACCCCTCCCACCCCTCCCTATGACTGCTCACCCCTCCCTCTGACTGCTCACTCCTCCCTCTGACTGCCCACCCCTCCCTCTGACTGTTCACCCCTCAACCCCTCCCTCTGACTGCCCACCCCTCCCTCTGACTGCCCACTCCTCCTTCTGACTGCTCACCACTCCCTCTGACTGCCCACCCCTCCCTCTGACTGCCCACCTGTCCCTGACTGTTCACCCCTCCCACCCGTCCCTCTGACTACCCACTCCTCCCTCTGACTGCTCACCCCTCCCTATGACTGCTCACTCCTCCCTCTGACTGCCCACCCCTCCCTCTGACTGCCCACTCCTCCCTCTGACTGCCCACCCCTCCCTCTGACTGCCCACTCCTCCCTCTGACTGCCCACTCCTCCCACTGACTGCCCACCCCTCCCTCTGACTGTCAACCCCTCCCTCTGACTGTTCACCCCCCCCCCCCTCACCCCTCAACCCCTCCCTCTAGTCAGAGGGAGCCCATACCATCAATCACAGGAGAACAGTGAGGCCCTCCCTCTGACTGCCCACTCCTCCCTCTGACTGTTCACCCCTCCCTCTGACTGCCCACCCCTCCCTCTGACTTCTCACTCCCACCTGTCCCTCTGACTGCCCACCCCTCCCTCTGACTGCTCACCCGTCCCACCCCTCCCTCTGACTGTTCACCCCTCCCACCCCTCCCTTTGACTGCTTACCCCTCCCTCTGACTGTTCACCCCTCAACCCCTCCCTCTGACTGCCCTCCCGTCCCTCTGACTACCCACTCCTCCCTCTTACTGCTCACCCCTCCCTATGACTGCCCACTCCTCCCTCTGACTACCCATCCCTCCCTCTGACTGTTCACCCCTCCCACCCCTCCCTTTGACTGCTTACCCCTCCCTCTGACTGTTCACCCCTCAACCCCTCCCTCTGACTGCCCTCCCGTCCCTCTGACTGCCCACCCCTCCCTGTGACTGCTCACCCCTCCCTCTGACTGCTCACTCCTCCCTCTGACTGCCCACCCCTCCCTCTGACTGTTCACCCCTCAACCCCTCCCTCTGACTGCCCACCCCTCCCTCTGACTGCCCACTCCTCCTTCTGACTGCTCACCACTCCCTCTGACTGCCCACCCCTCCCTCTGACTGCCCACCTGTCCCTGACTGTTCACCCCTCCCACCCGTCCCTCTGACTACCCACTCCTCCCTCTGACTGCTCACCCCTCCCTATGACTGCTCACTCCTCCCTCTGACTGCCCACCCCTCCCTCTGACTGCCCACTCCTCCCTCTGACTGCCCACCCCTCCCTCTGACTGCCCACCCCTCCCTCTGACTGCCCACCTGAGCTGCAACGATTATTCAATATTCTGTGGTTGAAGCTCCTCATCCCATCTGTGTGGATTTGTTGTTTTTTTGTTAAAAGAAAGTGAAGTTTATTAGCTATAATGTCAGACTGTTCCTGTAAGAATGTAGATATTTTACAGCATGAGAAGAAAATACAAGATTAAACAGCTGTGTCTGGAGGGAGCAGCGGGATAAAGTTTAGACAGAATTCCTGTTGAATTTAAATAAAGTTTGAGAAGAAAAACTAACGTTGTAATGTCCAGTCAGAAGACCGTTACAGTAGTCGAGTCTACTTGAGATGAAAGCATGAATCAACTTCTCCTGGCCTGTTTGAGACATAAAACCCTTCACTCTGGATATGTTCTTAAGCTGATAGAAGGCTGTTTTGGTGATTGATTTGATGTGACTACTGAAGGTCAGATCTGAGTCTATCAGCACGCCAAGGTTTCAGACTTGGTCCGTAGTTTTTAGAGAGAGTGACTCGAGATGTTTACTGACAGCAATCCTCTTCTCTTTATTGCCAAAAACAATGACCTCAGTTTTGTCCTGATTTAATTGAAGGACACTGAGACATTACACTGTTAGAGCTCCACCCGCTGGTCACACTGAGACATTACACTGTTATAGCTCCACCTGCTGGTCACACTGAGACATTACACTGTTAGAGCTCCACCTGCTGGTCACACTGAGACATTACGCTGTTAGAGCTCCACCCGCTGGTCACACTGAGACATTACACTGTTAAAGCTCCACCTGCCCATATATGTTCTGTCATTTTTTTCATCTTTTTCAGACCTCATCATGTCAGCAGAGGATCAGCTGTATGAACTCATCTTTTCATGGTTGGATCAGCGATTAGATTTTAGTGATGGCCTGAGAGAATTAGCAGGTGAGCTTGAGTCTGTTAATAAGAAATGCAATGCTGGCTGTGCTGTAGGAAACACTACCACTGTACTTGGAGGGTTGGCGATGATCGGAGGAGGCATTGCTACGATCTTTACTGCAGGAGCAGCAGCTCCCCTCCTCGCAGTTGGAGGAGCGTACGGGTTAATCGGGTCAACTGTGACTTTAACATCGAAACTAATTGAGTGGTGGATAGAAAAAGGCACACTTAAAAAAGCACAGAAGATTTCTGACGATAATAAAAAGCTTGGAGAAAAGATCCAGAGACATCTAACAGAGCTGACGGAAGAAATCAGTAACAGTTCAGATCAATCTGTGACCGATGATTACGTCATAGAGTGCATCCTTCGGGCCATCGCAAAACGACATAAAATACCCTGGATGAAGGTTGTAGGAGTGGCAAGAAAAGTGTTGGTGCCTGCCATCATCAAACTGAGAGAAGCCCTACAAGCAGCAGGGGTGCTGGGCAGGAGTAATGGTCCAGGGTTCGACCTGGAAACTTTCATCAGGAATCAGGCTGCAGGGTTCGCCCGACAGGCAACTGTAGACGCCTTAATCAGATTTGGCAAAGGAGCAGTACAGGTAAGTTATGAAAGACAGTTATCAGTGACCAAAGGAATGTTTTTGGTGTTGTCTTTGATCATTGATCATTCATAATTTCTTGTAGTCTGAGGAATGACACACACGCAGTAAGTGGACACGAGTTTCCATCCAGCACAAATCTATAACCAAATGTACAGAAAGTTTGTTTCTATCCTCTCACACTGTGTGAACATTAGCAGATAAATAGCAGGTGCTGCTGATTCTCCACTTTAAACTGCTGCAGAAGAAGACGACACAACCAAGTGATAAAAGAGCAGCAGTCACATATTTCTGTCAGACTCTGTATTTTATGTTGTGTTGTACACTTCCTGTTTTATTTTGAAAGTCTAATCTTCCCCTGTGCTGTCAGTTTTACTTCCCCTCTTTGTTCTTTTTCCCGCCTTAGTTGATTACCTATTTGTTTCACCTATGTCTTGCCTCCCTGTGTATATAACCCCGCCCCACCACCACTATGTCTTCCTTGCCAGATTGTCTTTGTTACTCTGTGTTCTTGCTTTCTCGCGTTGTTCATGTTTGTTTCTTTGTGTAAGACCGGTTTGTTTTTTGACCTCAGATTTTCTGCCTGCTCCTTGCCTGTTTTAGTTGCCTGATTCCTGCTAGCCTTTCTGTGTATGACCACCTGCCTCCTCTTGGATTAAAGAACTTGCCTTACTGGACTTTGTACCTCTGTCTCGCTTCCCCTTCTTGCAACTGGGTCCACACTCACCAGCTGTTACACTTTCAAGTCTTTTTCAAATTTCCATTCATGCAGATTGAAATGTGAATACAAACAGGTGGATGGAAAAGAAGCAGTAAGAATATAAATAGTTATCCTGCTGAAATGGATTCAAGGACGCAGCTTCACATCTTGATGTTGGGCTGATAAATCCTTCATCTTAACACCTCAGATGGTTAACAGTCAAACTGTGGTTGATGTTTTAGAAAAGTCTTGTTATGTTTTCCAGGTTGGAGGAGGAGTTTTCACTGTGGCACTGACATTGCCAGATACTATAGACAACTACAAGAGGGCTATTAAAAATAACAATGTCACTGGGCCCAGTAAAGAACTGAGGAAAGCAGCTGATAAACTAAGGAGCTCCACTCAAGCTTTCAAAGCTGCACTGGAGGAAATTGAGTAAGTCTCACTTCCCTCTGACGTCACATGTTGAAAATAAAATGTACAGATAGTTATGATCATGATGTGAACAACATATTCTGCACATTTCCAGCTCTTTATTAATATTCTGGCTCTCCACTGAAATATATTTGCGTGATTTCCAGTTAAAGACTCGTTAAACTTTACATTTTAGCTCCTGTCTCTTTAAACCTCAAAGACAAGCTTACAGGCCTTTCTCTCACATGTTTTGACTCGGTTTGACTCGGTGCATCAGCACAGTGCTGGTGTGGATCTGCATCTCTGATCTTGTCTCATGATCAACATGTTTTCTTGAATCCAAACGACTAATTTCTCTCTTTCTGATTCTTTCAGGATGATGATGAGAAGGATGTAGCACTCAGGAAAAGGATGTAGCACTCAGGAACGGGATGTTATTCCTCATGAACTTGAGTGTTGTTGAAGCTGTTGCGACTTTTCAGATTAGAAATTGACATTAAACAAGAAAAGCTTAAAAGTTTTGCTGCATTATTTCAGATTAAACCCTCAGTTCATAAACTTCACATAAATCAGTGTGTAATTGTGTCGCCTCATCTTGGTTCAGATGTTGAGTTGTTAGTTTCACAAATAAAATAAATAAACCCAAAGAGGTAAAAGTAAAATAGTTCACAAAAGGAAACATTTTGGAAAATGAATCCAAATGTATTAATCAGAACTTTGTTTTTCTTTTTAAATCTCACATTTATCTGGTAACTCAAAGTCCTGAAGATGAAATGATTAAAATGATTTTGCTGATTCATCAGTATTTATAATCTAGTCACAGCCTGCAAAACTACTTTTAGTGTAGATTATAGTAATGTGGGACAATAAGCTCCAGGGCATTTATCTCTTTCTGTTCAGTTATTGTAAAGCTAACTCTCAACATACAGGCTACTAGTTTTTAACCTGACGAAGAAAGCAAACAGTTGTAGGCCGACTAAATTAAATGACCAAACATTTCAGAATGTTTTGGTCCCAGATTACAAAATTCACAAATTCTGAAACCATTTGGCACAAGGAACAAATAACATGTCCAGCTGGTAAAGAACATTTGTCTTTATACATAAGATGATTATATTTATGCAGCAGAGTCGAAGGCATAAAACATACTAAGACAGAAATCATATATAAAAATCAGAAACACAAATCAACAGAAAAATGCAAAAAAAGATACTTAAACTGAATTTAAATAGATGATAAAATGAGATGAAAGTATTTAAAACAGTTTAATTTACGTAAATGTCCATATTTCTTATTTTGTGAGTCTCTGAACAAATACATCTGCACTAACAGGACAAAGTGTTTTCAGCAGTGACGTCATCACTAAATAATAAAATCAGCTTTTATACCTTTCATTGCTTTTTGTTTTATAATATATTATTTCTGTAAAGAAGTTCATACTCGTACAACTGAACTGACAATAAATGGTGACATCTAGTGGTGAAAGCTTAACATGAGCGATGACTGAGGTTTCCTTGCTGTAATCATTCCTCCTTTTCACACTGACGTTAAAAGATGCTTCAAAATGTATTTAAAGACTCTGATCAGCTTCTATTGAGCTTCAGCAGAGTGAGTTACTATAGTTACTATGGTTACCATAGTAACTATAGTAACTATAGCAGTGTGAGTTAGTCATATCAGTGATATCTGACACATTTACAGTGTTTAGCATCAGATTCCCTCTTAGTGTTTCCTTTCCTTCCTTCCTTCCTTCCTTCCTTCCTTCCTCCCTCCCTCCTCTTAGTGTTTCCTGTTTCTCTGTGGTGGAAGTATAGGAACAAAAAGACTTTGATACTAAAAACACTGAAACGCTGAAACATAGAAGATGAAGATTTGACTCATTTACTCTCCTCCTCTCCTCCTTTCTGTCTGTCCTTCTCCTACTTAATCTTTCTTTCTCTCTTCTTCCTCCTTGTCTTCCTCTCCTCCTCATACTTCTTGTTCTCTTTCTCTTCTTCCTTCCTTTGTCTTTCTTTCTTTCTCTCCTCCTACTTGTTCTTTCTCTCTTTGTCCTCCTTCTCTCCCTCCTTCCTTCCTTCCTTCCTTCCTTCCATCCTCCCTTCCTTCCTTTTCTCTCCTCCTCATACTTCTGGTTCTTTCTCTCTTTGCCCTCCTTCTCTCCTTCCTTCCTTGTCTCCTTCCTTCTTTCCTTCCTTCCATCCTTCCTTCATACCTTCCTTCTCTCCTTCCTTCCTTCATTCCTTCATTCAGACTCTGAAGCTTCATATTAGCTTCAGATCAACTTTTAAATCCATGTTTCCACAGAAGGAGGACTGTGGGTTTAGTCCTCCATCACTTCCTGTAAACATGATGAAGGATCTAATGCTCAGTATGAACAGGAGGAATCATTACACACACACACACACACACACACACACACACACACACACACACACACACACACACATATATATAAACACACTGACTGGAAAACTGACACTTGAGAAGCTGTATTTACTTAGTGATGATGTGTTTTTTGTATTTATTAATTGCATTTATTTAGCTTTTTTTTAGGAATTGACTTTTATTAATTGACGGTTGACTTTTTCTATTATGATCATTTGTTATTTGTAGAGATTTAATAATTAAATGATGATTCTGCCAACCTGCTCCGTTCATGTTTCATACCTTCAATTACACCATTTATGTTATAATGTACCATTTATAATGTTTAATACTGTGAACTTTTACCACAACACCAAGCCAAGATCCTCGTAAACGTACTTAGTAATAAACCTGATTCTGATGTTTATTTAATGTAAACTGATATTTCTGATTCCTGATAGTTAATGATGTATTAAATTAGCAGCTAAATCATTGCAGGTCAGAAATTGTTCCCACTGTGGCCGTAAGGTGGCGCTGTAGAGCTGCCTAGCTCAGATGATTAACTATGATTGACTAGTTCTCCAGTTTATACTGTGACAATGAATCAGACATTGTGTAATATCAGCAGCTCTTTCTGTGTTGGCAGTTGTAGAAACAGGATGTAGTTACAAATTAGTAGCTTCCTGTCGGGTGCTGCTGCAGAAACCACAAAGACTTGCAGACTTCAGTGTGTGCCAACGGCTTTTAGGGCAATTACTTTATGAAGGTTTGATCACGATGTTATATGTCTGTGAACAAAGCAGGAAAACAGGTTTTTAAATGATGACAGATAGAAATTATTTTAGACGTTTTACTGAAGACTTCCTCTGATTTGAGCAGCGATGGCGAACGCCATCAAGCTGCTGGAAGCTTTGGAGGATTTGGACAACAGGGAGCTAAAAACCTTCAAATGGTACCTGCAGCAGGCCGACTTCCTGAAGGACTTCCCAGTGATCCCAAAGATACCTGATGGTGCAGACCTACAGGCAGCAGTGTGTGGAGGTGGCCAGGATGGTTTTAAAGAGGATGAAGAGGAATGATCTGGTGGAGAGTTTGTCTGAATCTGAATCTGCAGCTGAAGGTCAGTCCTAGAAACACATCACGCAGTCTGAGCAGTCTCACTAATAACTAACTACTGATAATTGATTTGATGTCTATGTGCTGCAGGTCAGTCAGCTGGTGCAGGTGAGCAAACCACTGAACACCTGCTCACTAAATATACATGTATGATAAATGTTTTTTAGCTAGGTTGTCTCACAGGAAGTGATCCATGTCTTGTCCAGGTCTCTAAGTGTAATGATGAACTCCGTCGTGCTGTACGAGCGCTTTTTTCAACATGAAAGATTGCAGTGTGATGACGTAGGGATACTCAGACCAGAGTGTTGCAAGAGTAGATGCAATGTGAGTGCAGGCCAGTGGGGGGAGTGTGGGAGTGGGGGGGGGGGGGGGTGACAATCATGCTCGGGCACAGTACAAGGCAACCGGGCCTAGTGTGAGAACATCCAGAGACAGCTGCACTAAACTATCTCTTAGCTGTTTAAAGAGCAGTGGCTCCTGGAGAGCTACTGCATGTTTCAGGTATCTGCTCTAACACTCCTGACTCTAATCATTAACTTGTTATGAAGTAGCTGAAGCTCATCAAAGCTTGATAATGAGTTAATTAATAGAGAGGAGAGATACCTGAAACAGAGGAGGATGTGGGTTAGAGAAATAAAAAGCTATATAATGACTGGAGTGATTATCATTCAGTAATAATGACTTAAAAAAATAATATATTTGGTTCCTTAGTAAACAGGTTGACTCACTGAAATATTACAATAGTGACTGAAATAAAGAAGTAGAGCTGCAGGAGTGTTAGGTTGGCCGAGCGGTCCGGTGTATTTATGTAACAGTCCTGTGGAGAGAGGAGAGGATGAGGTCTGACTTAATAAGGGAAGTATGAGGCGTCGTCTTTGTTCCTGAAATGAGTTATAAAACCTTGTTAATCATTGGCTGCAGCTCTAGAGGGAACATGAATGAGTAACAGAGCATAGCTGATCAACATCAACATATATATAATGTGACATAGCAACAGGATTTATTAGGATTTTTAATAAATGCTACTTAACACATAAATTATAAATAATAACTCAAAAGTAATGAGTCCCAATATGACCAGCAATAAATGAGCCAGCAGCACAGTCAACAGGTCTAATGTCACCTTCTGATATGTTTCTTCCTCTCAGTGGAAATCAGTGATGTTGGAGAGACTTCAGAGAATAAAGAAGCTTCATGTGTTGAACCACAGACTGCTCTGCTTCCTGACCTCACACCTGTCAGCAGACACACTGAAGGTAAAGTCCTTCTCACAAACCTCTTTACTACTATTATACTTTTACATTTCTACTCTTCTAAAACTGAGCTGCAGGTACTACAACTCATACAAACCTGTTTTTTATGCAGTAAATATCAATTACAGTAGAAAATATAATGTAATAATAAAGAATATACTGTGGTTATATACTGCACCTGTATCCACAAACAAAGGTTTGATGTTTCCTCTGGCCGTCAATCAGCTGCGGCTTCATGTTTATATCTTGTTCTATTCAAACGTGAAAGAAAGAAATCTGTTCTTTTCTTGGTTTAATTGTCTCTGTTAAAGATTGCAGATCAAAAGTAAGTTTTAGAGTCCAGTCCAATCCAACTTTATGTGTTAAGCATTTTAAAACAACCACAGTGGACCAAAGTGCTATACAGAAGAAAAAACATAATTAAAGGCATAACGGCTCACGAGACATAGAGTTGCATATGAAATGTAATAAAAGATGTAAAACATGAGTAGAAATAAACAGCCATACAATAAAAACAATCAAATCAAATTAATAGAATCAATGTGTCACAAGCTGTCAGAGGCCAAGGAGAAGAGATTTAACCCTCCTGTTGTGTTCGAGTCAAGGAAGGAAGGGAGGAAGGGAGTAAAGGAAAGAAGGCAGGGAGGGAGGAAGGAAGGAAGGAAGGAAGGAAGGAAGGAAGGAAAGGAAATAAGGAAGGTAGGAAAGAAGGATGGAGGAAAGAAGTAAGTTTGGAAGGAAGGTAGGAGGGAGGAAGGAAAGAAGGTAGGAACCTTCCTCCCTTTCTTCCTTCTGTCCTTCCTCCCTTTCTTCCTTCCTTCCCTCCTTCCATCTGTCCTTCCTACCTTTCTTCCCTCCTTCCTTTTGCCTGTCTTTCCTTTTCTTTCCTTTCCTTTCCTTTCCTTTCCTTTCCTTTCCTTTCCTTTCCTTCCCTTCCTCCCCTCCTTCCCTCCTTCCTTCCTTCCTTCCTTCCTTCCATCTTTTTAATGATCCGGCCCACATGAGATCAAATTGGTCTGTATGTGGCCCTCAAATGAAAAGGAGTTTGACACCTCTGGTCTAATCTATGAGTGGAAACTAAGCTGTGAGGTTTAGTCCACAGTGAAACAGGTTCAGGTTAGTTTAGCTCCTCTAACATTAGTTACTGCTCATTGTGTTTGCTTTTCACTGCTCTTTTATGTCACATTCAATCAATGTAGCTCAACTTTTAGCAGCTATTCTAACTAACTGAGTATCCCTGCTGCTGTTTCAGGCTCAGCGGCTGCTCTGCCCCCCCACCATGATGAACCCTCCCTACTGCAGACTGAAGAAAGAGGTGAGCAGCAGTGTGTTGGATGACGTGTCATTTAACTTCACAGAAGGAGAAGTTTGTTTTTATTATTATTCATAAAAAAGAAAACTTAATCATTTTCAGTGGTAAGAATTTGTTTATACTTAGTTGAAAATGTGCAGCTGTTTTATAATTGTGTTCGTTATATGATTTTACAGATGATGATGTTAATTTATATTTAAGTTTATTTTATTCATTGACATTAGGAGGATTTTCCATTCAAGAATTTGACCATTAATATTACATTTAGGGTCTGATTTGTTAAAAGTGTGCATGTGTAAAAACGTGTAAACTTGACATCACCTGTAAAACATGATCAGCTGATCTACTGACGCAGCGCACTGAGATAATACACACTGTTTATTTAGTAGTTTACATAATGAATATGTAATATGTGTAAAATACAGGGAGGAGAAAATATTATATTATACAAAGTTAGTTTTGGACTACAAATGATTTGCAAGCATGCACAGGTAGAGGTTATTTAAAGCTGTAAATGAGTCAGTTTGCATCTGGAGGTTTGCTTACAGCAACTGAACATGGCTGGTGGGGCCCAGTGCCATATCTTTTCATGGGGCCCAAAATCTGTGGCAGTGGGCCTGAACCCCAGAGCCAGGCATTAGTCTCTGATTTAGTGAATAACTGGTTGGATCCTTGTCATCCAAAGCTGAGCAGGTGGATCCAGATGCAGGACACTGAAGCCAAGGCTGCAGAAAAAGTTTTATTTCCACAACTAATGAATAACACAAGTGATGAAGGCTCAACAGAGACTGAACAGAAACCAAAGACTTAAACACAAAAGGAGTAACACACACAGGACTCATGTGAAGCACATGAAGAAATCAACTGAGGCAAGAAACCACAGGAAGTAAAGATACAGAAACACAAAGAAAAAACATTAAAAAAACAGGAAGTAAAACACAAACACAAAGTTCAGGCAGGATGTGACATCATCACATTAACCAATAATCATTGGCTGCAGCTCTAGAGGGAACATGAACGAGTAACAGAGCATAGCTGATCAACATCAACATATATATAATGTGACATAGCAACAGGATTTATTAGGATTTTTAATAAATGCTACTTAACACATAAATTATAAATAATAACTCAAAAGTAATGAGTCCCAATATGACCAGCAATAAATGAGCCAGCAGCACAGTCAACAGGTCTAATGTCACCTTCTGATATCTTTCTTCCTCTCAGTGGAAATCAGTGATGTTGGAGAGACTTCAGAGAATAAAGAAGCTTCATGTGTTGAGCCACAGACTGCTCTGCTTCCTGACCTCACACCTGTCAGCAGACACACTGAAGGTAAAGTCCTTCTCACAAACCTCTTTACTACTATTATACTTTTACATTTCTACTCTTCTAAAACTGAGCTGCAGGTACTACAACTCATACAAACCAAAACAAATAATAAAGAATATACTGTGGTTATAAACTTCACCTGTATCCAAAATAAAGGCTTGGTGCTATTGGTCTAGACTTAGGCGTTTTGAAATTGATGGCACACAGATTTTAAATCAGTTATTACCTGAAAGAATGCAAAAGTAGTTTAAAATGAAAGCAGGTTGATATGATTTATGTTTCAGCTGAAGAGTTGTGTTCATGCAACAGCTGCTGTGAGGAATCTAAAACCTGCTGCAGCACATTCGGTGAGTATATTTGAATTGATTTTGTGGACTGGAGCCAGTGTTGCAGGGTTAGTGTTTGAACACGCCTTGCACTGTATGTGAGGTTGATATAATTCAACTTTATTTTTTCTCATAAAAAAGAGATTAGATAAAAGCTTTACTAAAAAATCTGGAATTGAATCACAGCTGTTGTTCTTCCTGAATTTAACGTTTGACACAGTGAAGATTCTTCAGTTATGATACGAACTTCACTTGGATTGGCGTTCCATACTGTCACAGTTATTTTTCATGGGTGTTACTTTGTTCTTCACAGAGGAGCAACGTATGATGATGCCAGTACCACAGCCTCCACCCTCCGACGCATCGCTCCATCTCAAACTGCAGTCTGAGCTCCAGGACAGGTTTAAAGCGTGGGCCGAGAGGCAGCACAGCGTGAATGTGGAGCTGTTCATGGCAGACGGGCGGAACGGAAACGCCAACGTGACATCAGGAGAACCAATGAAACCCAGCGACATCTTCAAACACCTCTGCAGACAAGGCACACCTGTAAGAACAGTGTTGACCAATGGGATCACAGGTTTTGGCAAATCATTCCTTGTGCAGATGTTTGTGTCGGACTGGGCTGAAAAAAGAGAGAATCAAGATTTGCATCTCGTGTTTCCATTCGCTGTCCGGCAGCTGAATTTCTGGAGGACAGAGAGGTTTAGTTTGGCGGAGCTCATTCACACTTGTATCCCAGAAACCAACAGCATTAAGGAGGAAACTCTTAATGACATCTTCACAACTTTACAGAGCTCCAGAAATGTTGACCACAGTCAACAAATCAAACTTCTGTTTATTTTCGACGGACTGGATGAGAGCCATCTTCAGTTAGACTTCGCGACCAAAGCAAATCCCTGTCTGGACGTGACAGAGTCCACCACAGTACAGGTGTTGTTAACAAACCTCATCAGGGGGAAACTGCTTCCCTCTGCTCGCCTCTGGATAACCACACAACCTGCAGCAGCCAATCAGATCCCTCCTTGGTATGTTGGCATGGTGACAGAGGTCAGAGGGTTCACTGACCCACAGAAGGAGGAGTACTTCAGGAAGAGATTCAGAGATGAGGAGCAGGCCAGAACCATCATCTCCCACATCAAGACATCACGAAGCCTCCACATCATGTGCCACATCCCAGTCTTCTGCTGGATCACTGCTACAGTTCTGGAGGATGTGTTGAAAAGCAGAGAGGGAGGAGAGCTGCCCAAGACCCTGACTGAGATGTACATCCACTTCCTGCTGCTTCAGATTAACCAGGCAAAGCAAACGTGCAGCCTGGACAAGTGCATTCAGTACCTTCAGTCACTGGCTAAATTAGCTTTTCAACAGCTACTGAAGAACAACAAAATCTTTGACGAGGAAGACCTTAAAAACAGCGGCCTTCATCTGAGAGCTGCCTCAGAGTACTCTACAGTGTTCACTCACATCTTCAGACAGCTGAGCTGCCAGAGGAAGTTCGACATCCAGAGAAAGATGTTCTGCTTTAATCACTTGAACATCCACGAGTTTCTGGCTGCTGTTCACGTGAACATTTCACTCACAAATTACAACAAGAACGTGATGTCCGTGTCAGGAGTCCAAAGTCTGCAAACGTGTTTCAGAAAAACATCAACAATAAAAGTCCACAAACACGCTGTGAAAAAAGCCTTAAAGAGTCCAAATGGACACCTGGACTTGTTCCTCCGCTTCCTCCTGGGTCTTTCACTGCAGACAAATCAGATTCTCCTACGAGGTCTGCTGACACAGACAGAAAGTAGCTCAAAGACCAATCAGAAAACAGTCAAGTACATCAAGAAGAAGCTCAGTGAGAATGTGTCTGCAGAGAGAAGCATCAATCTGTTCCACTGTCTGAATGAACTGAATGATCGTTCTCTAGTGGAGGAGATCCAACAGTTCCTGAGATCAGGAAGTCTCTCTGCAGATGAACTGTCTCCTGCTCAGTGGTCAGCTCTGGTCTTCATCTTACTGTCATCAGAGAAAGATCTGGACGTGTTTGACCTGAAGAAATACTCTGCTTCAGAGGAGGCTCTTCTGAGGCTGCTGCCAGTGGTCAAAGCCTCCAACAAAGCTCTGTAGGTGTTTGGAGATCAACTTAAATGTGATGATTAAAACAAAATGTTTCAACTTTTATGTATAACATTTGCTCCATGTTGTCTTCACTCTGATCAATGTCTACTGTCATCAGAGAAGTATGTCAGCCATGGTGAAGTTTGAAAACCTAAACTTGTAGCAGTCATGAGTTCAAGTTGACACTTAATGCCAAAATATAAATCCAGCTTTACTCTTCTTCAGGTTGAGTGGCTGTAACCTCTCAGAGAGAAGCTGTGCAGCTCTGTCCTCAGTTCTCAGCTCCCAGTCCTCTAGTCTGAGAGATCTGGACCTGAGTGACAACAACCTGCAGGATTCAGGAGTGAAGCAGCTTTCTGCTGGACTGGAAAGTCCACACTGTACACTGGAAAGTCTCAGGTCAGGATTTACATTTTTTCTGAGCAGATTACCATTTAAATCCTGCTCTGCATGCAGGGTAATATCAGTAAAAACTAGGGAAATACTTGTGATAATACTGATATGATACCTGAGTAACACAAAGCAGATCATCACAGACAAGCTATTATTGAATTAACTGTTTATGATGGTTAGTAAAGTACATTCTATAATAAAGTACTTTCTATTTGTAAAATAAAGTAAATGTTATAAACAAATGCAGGCTGTCAGGATGTCTGATCACAGAGGAAGGCTGTGCTTCTCTGGCCTCAGCTCTGAGCTCCAACCCCTCCCATCTGAGAGAGCTGGACCTGAGGTACAATCATCCAGGACACTCAGGAGAGAAGCTCCTGTCTGCTGGACTGAAGGATTCACACTGGAGACTGGACACTCTCAGGTATGGACAGACAGGTGGACACTCTCAGGTATGGGCAGACAGATGGACACTCTCAGGTATGGGCAGACAGATGGACACTCTCAGGTATGGACAGACAGATGGACACTCAGGTATGGACAGACAGATGGACACTCTCAGGTATGGACAGACAGGTGGACACTCTCAGGTATGGACAGACAGATGGACACTCTCAGGTATGGGCAGACAGATGGACACTCTCAGGTATGGACAGACAGATGGACACTCAGGTATAGACAGACAGATGGACACTCTCAGGTATGGACAGACAGGTGGACACTCTCAGGTATGGACAGACAGATGGACACTCAGGTATGGACTCTCTATAGGTAACAGACTGGTCAGGAGATGGGTGGAGTTCAGAGGTTCAGAACCAGACTAACAACTGTAGCAGCAGCCGTTTGAGGCAGCTGCTGTTCAACAGATGAAGAGACTCAGTTTGGTTAAATATACACAGCGTCTGTTTGCTCTGGATCATCGGCAGATATATAGGCAGTTTGTGAAGGAGCTGGACTTTGAGCACCTGATCTATAACTTTACAAAGAGAAAGAAAGAGGAACCTCTGATGATAAGAACCATTATTCTGTGGGTGCATTTAGTAGTAGTATCTGTTGACTGGGTGATCAGATAAGGTAATAAATAAATATATATACATTTTGGATAAACGGTTTGCTTCGTGTGGTGTGATGCTGCTATAGGCCTGTGTGTGGGAGTTAAGTTGTCAAGTGCATTATATCTTGGTATCAGTGTGATAAATTGCGTCTTTCACTTAGTGACTCTTATTTTGAAGGGGCCCAGAGGCCCCTGGGGGTACTAATCCAGCCAGTACCACCAGTGTGTGTCTGACTGTGTTTCTCCTGCAGGTTGGATCATGGTGGAGAGCAGAGGCTGAAACCTGGAGTAAAGAAGTGTAAGTATGTTTATACAGTTTGATTCATGAGAAGAAAACAACAAATGCCTGTGCCACTTCCCTTTAGTCACTCAGTTTCAGTTCAATCCAATACAACTCTGTTATCCTTGTAAAGGGCAATAATGAATATGAATCAGCTGTCAACACAATAGATAAGACAAGAAAAAAAATAAAGTCACAAAGTCAGAAACAAGCTTAAAAGTACAAAGTAATTAAACTCTTCAAAAAGATAGAGGTCCATTTAAAATACTAATATGAAACAAGATTATTGCTGAAGCAGTGAAACTGTGTAAAAAGAACTGAAATCTGAAGGATTATAACTTAATAGAGTAACTTAAAAGCTGAAATGCAGCATTTTGCTGTCTGATGGTTCAGCATAATGTACCATCACACTCAGACACTCAGAGTAAACGTGCTGCCTCTATTCACCATTTAATGTCATCCATTCTCGGGTTTATGTGAAAGAAATACTTTCTTATAAAGTTCTGACTGCGTCTGTGACTTTGAGAATCACAACTAGCAACTCTGAATACACAAACTTACAGAACAGAGTTTGCAGGCAAAAATCTGAATGTACGATTTTACAAAACTGGGATTACAAATGTAAACACATAAAACAAAAGAAAGCTTGGGTTAAAGGTTTTAAAACAAGGTTGTTTCTCTGCTCATTGTCTCTGCACTTATGTGAAAGGGTTCGTACCATATTACGCACGTTTGCCTGAATCTGAAATCATTCACTGGACATGTTTTCACAGCATCTTCACATTGACTTTCAATACAAAGTTATGTTTCACTAAAACAACAATCGTACCACCCATGAAGTTTGATTTTTGTAGCAAAGTCACCTGAACGTTTGACATCTTCAACCTGAATGTAAAATGATAACGATGTCCAGACACGTGGCCTAAACATCTCAACGTGTTGTGTCTCGTTCTCTCCATCAGATGCCTGTGAACTGGAACTGGATCCAAACACAATGAGCAGAAAACTCAAACTGTCTGATAACAACAGGAAGGTAACACGTGTGGAGGAGCGTCAGTCATATCGTGATCATCCAGACAGATTTGACTTCTGGCCTCAGCTGCTGTGTAGAAATGATCTGACTGGTCGCTGTTACTGGGAGGTCGAGTGGAGAGGATATGTTTCTATATCAGTGAGTTACAGAAGAATCAGCAGGAAAGGACGCAGTGATGACTGCAGGTTTGGAAGTAATAATCAGTCCTGGAGTCTGGTCTGCACTGATGGTCGTTACTCTGTCTATCACAATAAGAGAAGAACATCCATCTCCTCCTCCTCCCCCTCCTCCTCCTCCTCCTCCTCCTCCTCCTCCTCCTCTGTCTCTAACAGAGTAGCAGTGTATGTGGACTGTCCTGCTGGCACTCTGTCCTTCTACAGAGTCTCCTCTGACACACTGATCCACCTCCACACCTTCAACACCACATTCACTGAACCTCTGTGTGCTGGGTTTGGAGTTGGGTTTGAGTTTGATCTGAACCCGCTGATTGATAGCTCCTCAGTGTCTCTATGCAGGCTGGATGGAGGAAGAGGGATGGATATGAATCAAATATGAACACATCATGCACCCAAGCGGAGAAGACACTGTCTGATTCATCACAGACTGATGTTAGGATCGGGTTGGATTTCTGTAAGATTGTTTGTTGTTTCCTGCGTTACTTGCAATCGATCCTTTTTGCACCCAGAGCTAGAAAATATAACTATTTGTATGAACTTGCTCACAGCCAATCAACGCAATCATTCTTGGATTGAATGCAACATGTGATTGGCCCACTGCCACAGCAGCTACGAGCCGAATCTGAGTTAGCACGCTTAGCAGTTCAGCAGCCAAGACGCCTCCTAAACGCTCTATACTGTCTCTACTACACACCTGATACACAGACCTACATGTGTTAATGGGAATCTAATGAAGGACTCAGCTGGTATCAGGATCACTTTAAGGGAACTTAAATGTCGTAGTCATCATTAACGTTATCAATTCCAGTCAAAATGTTTGTAGTTTAAATGGTTTAATACACACTGAAAATCATTTGGATCAATACAGCACCAACAGAACATTTCAGATCCATTCAATCTTTATTTATATAACTCCAAATCAACAGAGCAGGTCTAGACTCTTTGCTTTAAAGAGACCCAACAGTCCCACATGAGCAGCAGGAAACAGAACCAGGCTGGTTGAGAGAGAAAGAAGAAGAGAGTTTGGGTTTATATGACCAAAACATCCCAAATGAGACGAGGTTCTCTTGGGTCGATGGATTCAGGATGCTGGACGGTTCTGGTTCAGGTGGTGAAACTACACATGATGTCACTGCACTCAGTTTAACTTCAAAGTGTCACACACTCCTGCACCGAGCCATGAATACTGTAATACTGAATAATGTGAACATTTAAACAGTCATTTAGTTTTTATGATGCAGTGAAACCAGCAGAGTTAAACTGAAGATAGATGTCTTCTTTTTTATTTTGTATTTTTTGTAATTTAATCTTTTATTAATTTCACTTGAAGACAAGATACAATAAAGAATTCATAAATACAATAAATAAAAGAGTCATTTTATTTAAATGTTTTCTTGTTTTTAATATAGAATAAAAAGTGACTCCTGAACAATGACTCTACTGACTTTATGAGGTACTAGTACTTTACTGTAGTACAGTTAGAGGTACTAGTACTTTACTGCAGTACAGTTTGAGGTACTAGTACTTTACTGTAGTACAGTTAGAAGTACTAGTACTTTACTGTAGTACAGTTTGAGGTACTAGTACTTTACTGTAGTACAGTTAGAGGTACTAGTACTTTACTGTAGTACAGTTAGAGGTACTAGTACTTTACTGTAGTACAGTTAGAAGTACTAGTACTTTACTGTAGTACAGTTAGAGGTACTAGTATTTTACTGTAGTACAGTTAGAGGTACTAGTACTATACTGTAGTATAGTTAGAGGTACTAGTACTATACTGTAGTATAGTTAGAGGTACTAGTACTTTACTGCAGTACAGTTAGAGGTACTAGTACTTTACTGTAGTACAGTTAGAGGTACTAGTACTATACTGTAGTATAGTTAGAGGTACTAGTACTTTACTGCAGTATAGTTAGAGGTACTAGTACTTTACTGTAGTATAGTTAGAGGTACTAGTACTTTACTGTAGTATAGTTAGAGGTACTAGTACTTTACTGTAGTACAGTTAGAGGTACTAGTACTTTACTGTAGTATAGTTAGAGGTACTAGCAGTAAAGGATCTATATTGTCAAAATGAGGCTTTATTGATTTTTTAAAAGTCAAATTGAGTTCTGTTTCCTAACGAGCTGCTGATAGAAACTGGATGAGCTGTTACATGTTGTAGAGTTTAGTTTAGTAAATTACAAAAGTGTATTTTAATGTATTTTAATGGCATATAAAGATGATGATGTCACGTCTGCTTTCACTGGATTGAACAGACGAAGCAGTCCCATGAACGATCAGCTGTGTGTGGCAGGCTGAGTCTGGCTGAGTCTGTCTGAGGCGCCACAGTGACACCTAGTGGCCGATGGAGAGTATTACACCTTCAACCACATGAAGCTGATCATAGGGAGGGAACTTTATTGATCCTCGTGAACTAGTTTCTCTTTTTATTTAGTTTAGTTTTTGTTATCTGAGTTTAGTTCCAGTGAGTTTAACATGTGATGAAGAAGTTTCAGGTTTCAGGAGGAAAAGTCTCGATGAGGAAGAACGGACTGATGAAGGTTTGCTGTTTCTGACTCTGTGAGCTTTACTCTCTGCTTCTCTGTCAGAGCTTCCAGGCTGGACCATCATCATCATCACCATGATCATCACTCTTCATCATCATCATCATCACTCTTTATCATCATCATCACTCTTCATCATCATCACCATCACTATCATCATCATCATCATCATCATCATCATCATCATCATCACTCTTCATCATCATCATCACCATGATCATCACTCTTCATCATCATCACCATCACTATCATCATCATCATCATCACTCTTCTAACCATCATCATCATCATCACCATCACTATCATCATCATCACTCATCATCATCATCATCACTCTTCTTACCATCATCATCATCATCATCACTCTTCATCACTCTTCATCATCATCATCACTCTTCATCATCATCATCACCATCATCATCATCATCATCATCACCATCATCACCATCATCATCACTCATCATCATCATCATCATCATCATCATCACTCATCATCATCATCATCACTCTTCATCATCATCATCACTATCATCATCATCATCACTATCATCATCATCATCACTCTTCATCATCATCATCACCATCATCATCATCACCACCATCATCATCATCATCACTGATGGCCTGTATTACATCTGCTGCCCCCCGCTGGTAGTAACCTGTTATTACATCTGCTGCCCCCCGCTGGTAGTAACCTGTTATTACATCTGCTGCCCCCTGCTGGTAGTAACCTGTTATTACATCTGCTGCCTCCTGCTGGTAGTAACCTGTTATTACATGCGCTGCCCCCTGCTGGTAGTAACCTGTTATTACATCTGCTGCCCCCTGCTGGTAGTAACCTGTTACTACATCTGCTGCCCCCTGCTGGTAGTAACCTGTTATTACATGCGCTGCCCCCCGCTGGTAGTAACCTGTTATTACATCTGCTGCCCCCCGCTGGTAGTAACCTGTTATTACATCTGCTGCCCCCTGCTGGTAGTAACCTGTTATTACATCTGCTGCCTCCTGCTGGTAGTAACCTGTTATTACATGCGCTGCCCCCTGCTGGTAGTAACCTGTTATTACATCTGCTGCCCCCCGCTGGTAGTAACCTGTTATTACATCTGCTGCCCCCCGCTGGTAGTAACCTGTTACTACATCTGCTGCCCCCTGCTGGTAGTAACCTGTTATTACATCTGCTGCCCCCCGCTGGTAGTAACCTGTTATTACATATGCTGCCTCCTGCTGGTAGTAACCTGTTATTACATCTGCTGCCCCCCGCTGGTAGTAACCTGTTATTACATCTGCTGCCCCCTGCTGGTAGTAACCTGTTATTACATCTGCTGCCCCCCGCTGGTAGTAACCTGTTATTACATCTGCTGCCCCCTGCTGGTAGTAACCTGTTATTACATATGCTGCCTCCTGCTGGTAGTAACCTGTCATTACATCTGCTGCCCCCTGCTGGTAGTAACCTGTCATTACATCTGCTGCCCCCCGCTGGTAGTAACCGCTGGTAGTGTTATTAGTTTTATTTAATTTTTGTTTTATTGTTTTTTTATTTAAATTATTTTGTAACTGCTACTTTTAGTTTTAGTGAACTATAATAACGCTGGTAGTGCGATGGATTATTAGAGCCACGCAAAAAAAAAAAAAAATGTGGAAGAGGATTTGGAATTCTGAGAAGATTTTTTTTTCTTCCCGAGTGAAATTTTATTTTTTTGAGTGAAGGTTTTTTTTTTTTTACAGAGTGAAATCTTTTTGTTCCCCGAGTGAAGTAATTTTTTTCCTGAAAAGTTTTTTTTTTCGTTCCCGTGTAAATTTTTTCTTTTTCCTAAGTGAGGATCCCCCCCCCCCCCCCCCCCCCCCCCCCCGAGTGAAAAGTTTTTCTTTTTAGTGAATTTTTTGTTGTTATTGTTCTTTTCTGAGTGAAAAAAAAATTCCCAAGTGAAGATTTTTTTTCCAGAGTCAAGATTTTTTTTCTCAGCGAGAATGTGTTTCTTTCTTTTCTTTTTTCTTTTTTCTTTTTTTTTTTTTGAGTGAAGATTCGTTTTTTCCCAAGTGAAGTTTTTATTTATTCCTGACTGAATTTTTTTATTTTTTTATTTCCCGAGTGAAATTTTTTTTCCCAAGAAGTTTTTTTTTTTTCTGAGTGATGATTTTTTCCCCCTTGATTGAAGTCTTTTTTGTTTTTTCCCCGAATTAAGTTTTTTTTCTCCCAGTCTGAATTCAGAGAAAAAAGTCAGAACTCACTTTTTTTGTGTGTGTGTGTGTGTGTGTGTGACTGAATGACTCCACACAATCACAGGTTTCACTGTTTGTTAAGATAAAACTTTATTAACACAACACATTACTGTCAGAGGAACACAAACTCCAGACTGGACAAAATAATAGAAACAGTGGTCGTTGTTTTATAGTCGTTAAACCCATCGATGAGTCTGACGGCTATAAAAACACCACAGAGTCTTTTATTCTGAAATTTGATGATTGTTCCTAAAGTGGCCCGAAAAGCACATGAAGATATTTAAATGTTCTACTTTTGTATCGATGCTACAAACTGAAGCTGTTCTGTTATTTTTACTTTTACATTAAATACATTTCCATCATTATTGCTGAGTTATATTTCCTTCCTCCCTTCCTTCCATCCTTCCTTCCATCCTTCCTTCCTTCCTTCCATCCTTCCATCCTTCCTTCCTTCCTTCCATCCTTCCCTTCCTTCCTTCCTTCCATCCTATTTTTACTTTTACATTAAATACATTTCCATCATTATTGCTGAGTTATATTTTCATGTCTGAGGTAAAACAGGACATGATGTTGTGTGATAGTAAAATACTCTCTCTCTGCTCTCTGAAACATTTAGTGATGCTTCAGTGACAGGTGAGGACAGGTGAGGGACAGGTGAGGACAGGTGAGGGACAGAGGGGACAGGTGAGGGACAGAGAGGACAGGTGAGGACAGAGAGGACAGGTGAGGGACAGAGAGGACAGGTGAGGGACAGGTGAGGACAGAGAGGACAGGTGGAGTATTCAGGTGCAGGCCGGCACGTTGAGACATCGCTCGACCTGAAACTTCTCGTTGAGCGGCACGTCTCCGCAGTCTGCAGTCGGATCCCCGAAGAACGTCGCTTTCTCCTTCAGACGCCCGACCGTCGGCCTGCAACACACACAAGGTTCAGACGGCTCCGTGCTTCCTGCTTCCTGCCGCGTCATCGTACCTGCGTCACGGTGGCGGGACGCTCACCTGTAGCCGCTGAAGTCAGGTTTACACTTCCTCTTCCTGGCGCGTCGGGGGTTTCCTCCACAGGGAGGGTTACAGTACGTCCACGGCTCCCATCCCTCCCAGGTGCCCTTCACTGCAACACACACACAGCCGTCAGCTAACAGGAAGTACAGGACAGCTAACAGGAAGTACAGGACAGCCGCCAGCTAACAGGAAGTACAGCCGCCAGCTAACAGGAAGTACAGGACAGCCGCCAGCTAACAGGAAGTACAGCCGCCAGCTAACAGGAAGGACAGCCGCCAGCTAACAGGAAGTACAGGACAGCCGCCAGCTAACAGGAAGTACAGCCGCCAGCTAACAGGAAGTACAGCCACCAGCTAACAGGAAGGACAGCCGCCAGCTAACAGGAAGTACAGCCGCCAGCCAACAGGAAGGACAGCCGCCAGCTAACAGGAAGTACAGGACAGCCGCCAGCTAACAGGAAGTACAGCCGCCAGCTAACAGGAAGTACAGGACAGCTGCCATGTGTGTGTGTGTGTGTGTGTGTATATATGTGTATGTGTGTGTGTATGTGTGTGTGTGTGTGTGTGTGTATGTGTGTGTGTGTGTGTGCGCCACCCACCGTAACAGCCGGTGACATCATAGCAGTATCGTCGGTCCGTGAGCCCTTCACCGCCGCAGATGGATCCGTTGTGAGCTCGATGGAGACACTGCCGGTCTCGGGTCTGACTGCCGCTGAGCTGCTTACAGGTGATGTCTCGGTTACCGAACGGGAACTTACACTGGCTCCATGACGACCACTCGGACCACACGCCGTCCACTGCAGCCGGAGACACGAGGACAAAGAGACACGAGGAGAAAGTCTGAGGACAATATCTAACACAATGATGTCACTAAAATAAATCTTGTGTGTGTCTGTGTGTGAGTGTGTGTGTGTGTGTGTGCGTTTTTCTATCCTGGTGGGGACCGCAACCTGACATATTACCAACCCTGTGGGGACCGACTCCTGGTTTCCATGGTAACGAGCATTGGAATCAATAGCAAACAGCCTCCTGATAGGCCAGGTCCCCACAAGGTTGGTTTTCCTGACTGTGTGTGTAAGTGTGTATATTAGCATGTTAGCTTCGTATTAGCATATTAGCTTAGTGATTAGCCCCCTGGGTTTCAATCCAACATTTGTTCAAATACTGAATATGAATTGTACTGTGGCCAACAGTGTTGTCAACTGTATGCTAATCGACGTTAGCATTACGGGTCCCAACGAGGGGGGGGGGGCAACATTCAGGTTTCAGATTTATGAGAGTTTTTGATATTTCAAGTCATTTTTTTGTTCAAACAGAATTATGATGAATTTAGTTTAGATGAAATTACGTCTGTAGACCCTTTAGAAAGGAACCCAGTCAGGGTCCCCACCAGGTAGTAAAACAGGTATGTGTGTGTGTAGGTACAGGTGTGTGTGTGTGTGTGTGTAGGTACAGGTGTGTGTGTGTGTGTGTGTGTACCTGGACAGTGTACGTTGGTTGTACAGATGTTGGTTCT
>JAJDFG010000321.1:165000-195000 GCA_021039105.1 Scomber colias
TCTCTCAATCACACATTGATGACAAGAGTGTGTGTGTGTTGTGAGGGACTCATTGTGTCAGGTGGGCTAACCCTCAGGCCTTTTGTTATACTAGATAAGACATCAGCAGCAGGGGGTCAGAACCAGGCGGGGAGTTCTGGTCCTCTGAAATGAGGCCAACCAGGAAGTAACTTCGAGCTGCATTCTATCAAAAGGCCACCAGGGGGCGACCGTCTCTATACAAGTCAATGGAGAAGTAACTTAGAGCTGCATTCTATCAAAAGGCCACCAGGGGGCGACCGTCTCTATACAAGTCAATGGAGAAGTAACTTAGAGCTGCATTCTATCAAAAGGCCACCAGGGGGCGACCGTCTCTATACAAGTCAATGGAGAATTCACCAACTTCTCACTTGATTTCTAACCTCAGTAAACGTTTTCAAAATGTGTTTATGGTCTCAATCGCTAGTTTAAAGCCTTCTTCAATGCAGTATGATGTTCATTTGGGACATTTTGGCCTCCCTGATTTTATATGTGATGATAAAGCAGGGTATGCATTAGGGGGCGGGGCTACGTCCTGATTGACAGGTTGATTGACCAATGTCCTCGAGATCCAGCCCTCGTAACCATAGCAACCTCCCCGCTCTGCCGTTGGTCCCGCCCATACGTCCGTCCATGACTCCGCCTGATACCCATATAAGTAGAATCCGTGTTTTTATTTTTCCCAGCATGCACCTGAAATGTTCAAGATGGCGCTGCCTAGATTAGAAACTATTGGCTTCCGAGCAGCAGTCCACAAACCAATGGGTGACGTCACGGATGTTACGTCTGTTTCTTTTATACAGTCTGTGGTCAGAACCCTGTCTCATACCTTCCACTGGGAGGTACGGTGTGTGTGTGTGTGTGTGTGTGTGTGTGTGTGTGTGTGTGTGTGTGTGTGTGTGTATGTGTGTGTATGTGTGTGTGTGTGTGTGTGTGTGTGTGTGTGTATGTGTGTGTATGTGTGTGTGTGTGTGTGTGTGTGTGTGTGTGTGTGTGTATGTGTGTGTATGTGTGTGTGTGTGTGTGTGTGTGTGTGTGTGTATGTGTGTGTGTGTGTGTGTGTGTGTGTGTGTACCATCGCAGCAGGTTCCGCTGCACGGTTCCGTCTGCAGTTTTTCGTCTCTGCTGCCACAGTCTGATTGGCCGATTCCAAAACACTTCCTGGTCCTCTGTCTCACTCCCTGCCCACACAGAGCGGTACACGGTGACCATGACGACCAGGATGCCCACACCAGAGGACTGAAACACACACACACACACACACACACACACACACACACACACACACATAGACACACACACACTGTGAGACTGACTCAGTGGATCTGAGATCAAGGCATTGTTCTCAGACATCACTTGATTACATCACATCTCTGCCCAAACGTGTGTGTGTGTGTGTGCGTGTATGTGTGTGTGTGTGTGTGTGTGTGTGTGTGTACACTGACCCACAGGACTGACACCCCCCGTCTGCTTCCTGATATCCGTACTGAATGTTCTGACAGCAGTCGTCTTCATCAACCTCACCGATCTCTTCATCACACTGCCCCGAGGTCAGGTCAAAGTGTGCAAAACACCGCACACACTCTGAGCGCACACACACACACACACACACACACACACGTATACACACACACACACACACACACACACAAACACAAACACACACAGTGAGAGTCAAACAACATTAATCATGTACTCTTTAATGCTTCTGTTTATATGTGTGGGTGTGTGTTTGCATAATGTGTGTGTGTGTTTGTGTTTGTGTGTGTGTATATGTGTGTGTGTATATGTGTGTGTGTGTGTAGGTGGATTCCTGGATTTCAACATGAAGGAATGTTTGTTCATGTTTCCAATCAGAGGTTGGGTAATAACCCAAATAACAAACCTCATTCAATTTGTTTCGTTTTGTGATCTAAGCCACCACCCCCGCCCCCATCATACCCCCCCCCCCCCCCCCGCCCCCGCCACCCCTCCCCCTCAACCCCCCCCAGTAAAAGTACTGCAGTATTATAGTGATGTAGTATGCAGTATTACAGTAAAAGTACTGCAGTATTATAGTGGTGTAGTATGCAGTATTACAGTAAAAGTACTGCAGTATTATAGTGATGTAGTATGCAGTATTACAGTAAAAGTACTGCAGTATTATAGTGATGTAGTATGCAGTATTACAGTAAAAGTACTGCAGTATTATAGTGATGTAGTATGCAGTATTACAGTAAAAGTACTGCAGTATTATAGTGATGTAGTATGTAGTATTACAGTAAAGTTACAGATTTAATAATTTCTAATAAAAGAGAAAAGTCTCAGTAAATAAACAGACTCACCTGAACGCTGCACAGAGACCAGAACCAGAACCAGAACCAGCAGCAGCTTCATCGTCCTGCAGCTCCAAACTGATCAGCTGCTGCTTCACTTTCTGTTCCTCCCTAACAACCCCCCCCACCCTTCCAACCCCCAACCTCCACCCCCCTCCCCCGCACCCTCACCCCTTATCTATCTGTGTGTCATGCTGTGAAGGGAACCAGCAGGCTTCAACATGTAACACACACACACACACACACACACACACACACAGACAAACACACACACACACACACACACACACACATAAACACACACACACACATAAACACACAGAGTGAGTAAAGTTCGTTGACCTTTGAACCTGATGATGAAACATCTTTTAAACAGTTTGAGTTTGTTCGTCTCACTGAATTATAAATAAAAGAGAAACACATTATACATACATGTGTCTCTTTCACAATAAAAGCCTTGTTCACAAAATAAATGAAGTGTGTCTTTCCACTGAAATGCTAGAGGGCTTTTAATTTGAAAAGGATACAGGAAGTGTATAAACCTCATCAAAATAAAGGCCTCGGTCAAAATTAGAGGGGCATCGGACCACCTATTGAGACACAAACACAGCAACACCTCTATTAACAGCATTAAGAGTGATAAAGCTTCTAGTTACAGGATGATTGACTTTGTAGTCGTGTCGTCGGACTTGCAGCCGCATGTCTTGGACACTCGGGTGAAGAGAGGGGCGGAGCTGTCAACTGATCACCACCTGGTGATGAGTTGGCTCCGATGGTGGGGGAGGATGCCGGTCAGACCTGGCAGACCCAAACGTATTGTGAGGGTCTGCTGGGAACGTCTGGCAGAGTCTCCTGTCAGAGAGAGTTTCAACTCACACCTCCGGGAGAGCTTCGACCACGTACCGGGGGAGGCGGGGGACATTGAGTCCGAGTGGGCCATGTTCTGTGCCTCCATTGTGAAGGCGGCTGACCGGAGCTGTGGCCGCAAAGTGGTCGGTGCCTGTCGGCAATACCCGAACCCGCTGGTGGACACCGGTGGTGAGGGATGCCGTCAAGCTGAAGAAGGAGTCCTATAGGTCCTTATTGGCCTGTAGGACTCCGGAGGCAGCAGACAGGTACCGGCAGACCAAGCGGAGCACAGCTGCGGCACATGGGAGGAGTTCGGTGAGGCCATGGAGAACGACTTCCAGACGGCTTCAAAGAGATTCTGGACCACCATCCGGCGTCTCAGGAGGGGGAAGCAGTGCACCGTCAACACTGTGTATGGTGGGGACGGTGCGCTGCTGACCTCGACTCAGGACGTTGTGGATCGGTGGAAGGAATACTTCGAAGACCTCCTCAATCCCACCGACACGCCTTCCGGTGAGGAAGCAGGGCCGGGGGACTCGGGTGGGGGCTCTCCTATGTCTGGGGTGGAGGTCGCCGAGGTGGTTAAAAAGCTCCTCGGTGGCAGGGCCCCGGGGGTGGATGAGATCCACCTCGAGTTCCTCAAGGCCCTGGATGTTGTGGGGCTGTCATGGTTGACATGACTCTGCAGCATCGCGTGGACATCGGGGGCAGTGCCTCTGGATTGGTAGACTGGGGTGGTGGTCCCTCTTTTTAAGAAGGGGGACCGGAGGGTGTATTCCAACTACAGGGGCATCACACTCCTCAGCCTCCCTGGTAAGGTCTATTTGGGGGTGCTGGAGAGGAGGGTCCGTCGGATAGTCGAACCTCGGATTCAGGAGGAGCAGTGTGGTTTTCGTCCAGGCCGTGGAACAGTGGACCAGCTCTACACCCTCTGCAGGATCCTTGAGGGTGCATGGGGCCCAACCAGTCCACATGTGTTTTGTGGACTTGGAGAAGGCATTCGACCGTGTCCCTCGGGGAGTCCTGTGGGGGGTTCTCCGGGAGTACGGGGTACCGGACCCCCTGATACGGGCGGTCGGTTCCCTGTATGACCGGTGTCAGAGCTTGGACCGCATCGCCGGCAATAAGTGGGACTTGTTTCCAGTGAGGGTTGGACTCCGCCAGGGCTGCCCTTTGTCACCGATCCTGTTCATAATCTTTATGGACAGGATTTCTAGGTGCAGCCAGGGTGTGGAGGGGGTCCGGTTTGGTGACCTCAGGATTGGGTCACTGCTTTTTGCAGATGAGTTCAAGTACCTCGGGGTCTTGTTCACGAGTGAGGGAAGGATGGAGCGTGAGATCGACAGGCGGATCGGTGCGGCGTCTGCAGTAATGCGGACTCTGCACAGATCCGTCGTGGTGAAGAGAGAGTTGAGCCGAAAGGCAAAGCTCTGGATTTACCAGTCGGTCTTGGTTCCTACCCTCACCTCTGGTCATGAGCTTTGGGTTCCTACCCTCACCTCTGGTCATGAGCTTTGGGTTCCTACCCTCACCTCTGGTCATGAGCTTTGGGTTCCTACCCTCACCTCTGGTCATGAGTTTTGGGTCGTGACCCAAAGAAAAAGATGGCGGGTACAAGCGGCTGAAATGAGCTTCCTCCGTAGGCTGGCTGGGCTCTCCCTTAGAGATAGGGTGAGAAGCTCAGTTATCTGGGAGGAGCTCGGAGTAGACCTGCTGCTCCTCCGCGTTGAGAGGAGCCAGATGAGGAGGCTCGGGCATCTAGTCAGGATGCCTCCCGGACGCCTCCCTGGTGAGGTGTTCAGGGACAGTGTCTCTCAAAATAAAGATTGATTGATACACACACACACACGCACACACACATACACATACACATAAATGAATATAAATAAAGATTAATAAAGGAATGAATGTTTTGTTTTATTCATTTGCTTTATTTTAATCTTTTATAAACAAACAGGAACAATAACTCCTCTACCTGCATCGTACCTTCAAAATAAAAGCATTAAGCATTACTCACATTTACTAAATTTATATTAATATTATAATAAAGTTCATTCACTGTTTAACCCTTTACATGCTGTTCATTACACCCTGCTTATTCATAATAACTATATATATATATTCTGTATATGTTAGGATATTAAAATATTTAATCAGATTATTGATCATTGTTCTAAGGTGTGATCAGCTTCCTCCTCTTCATCATCAGTTTACTGTAAATGATTAAAACACAAGCTGCAGCTCAGAAGTCATGCTCAGTGGTGACATCATCATACTCTCCATCCGATCCCTGATCTCCTTCATCACGCTGGCTGGTTTCCATGGAGACGGCAGGTCTGTTTCCTGTGAGAGGAGTTAAGAAGAAGTTGAGATGGAGGTATGAAGTAAAATATGAGTGTGTGTGTGAGTGTGTGTGTGTGTGTACCTCTCCTCCTGCTGCGGTAGATGGACACCATCAGGACAGAACTGATGCAGTACGGACTGATGACCACTAGATGGCACAAGAGTCTGAACACAGAGAGAGAGGAACCTGGAGGACGAGCTAGAGGAGGAGGAGGAGGAGAAGGAGGAGGAGTTGGAGGAGGAGGAGGAGAGGCTGAGAGAGGAGGAGAAGGAGGAGAAGGAGGAGAGGCTGAGAGAGGAGGAGAAGGAGAGGTAGTAGGAGGAGCAGCTGGAGGAGGAATCAGTAGATTGTGGTTCAGTGCAGTGATCAGTTTATTAACTCTACTGACTAACATATAAACAGGAAGTGATGTCAGTGTACTGACCTTTGACCCTCAGTCTGCTCCTTGGAGATTCTCCATTCAGACCAACATCACACGAGTAGAGACCTTCATCAGACTGTTGGACGTTACTGATGATAAACTCTCCTTTAGAGTCAGGTCTGATACGTGCACCGTTCTTTAATAAATTAAATCCTGGTGTGGAACCATTGTTGGTCCTACAGCGCAGAGTGACATCACTTCCTGTCAGCACAGGACCTGCAGGAAACTCCAGGATGATTGGACCATCTGAAAAACAGACAGAGTTACAGTCACATAGAGACAGAGTTACAGAATCATATCTACCAGTAACTGTGATGTTGATCTCTTCACTTTTCTCTCCAGATCTTTCACACCAGTAAACTCCAGAATCTGATGGAAAGAGACTTGAGATGATGCAGTTAGAACCTTCAATCCTCCCAAAGTCTTGTTGACCACCACCACACTGTCCAGTCTGTCCTCTTATTGTCCTCTTCACCGTCCATCCATCAGCTGTCCATCCGTCTTCATCACAGCTCAGAGTCAGTTTAGACTCTCCCTTGAAGAACTGCTGAAGGTCTGGACTGACACTCAGAGAGACTGAAGGACACACAGACAGATTATTAGAGTCACTTATTTGGAGGAAGATGATGGTTTGGGTTGAAATGACTTCTTTAACGTTTGGGAACCGTTGTCGTCATGGTTACAGTAAAAAGCAGGTGGTTAGGATCAGCGGTTAAAGTGATCTGTGGTGTTAAACAGGTTTTAAGGACTGATGGTTGTTGTTGGGAAGCTGGAACTCACCTGCTGAATCAGTGGAACCAGACAGCAGCAGCACAGACACACCTGCAGCAGGAGGACACGGGTCAGAAAGGTCAGAGGTCAGCACATAGACCCTAACCCTCACTACGGGTCAGAGGTCAGCACATAGACCCTAACCCTCACTACAGGTCAGAGGTCAGCACATAGACCCTAACCCTCACTACAGGTCAGATGTCAGCACATAGACCCTAACCCTCACTACAGGTCAGAGGTCAGCACAGAGACCCTAACCCTCACTACAGGTCAGAGGTCAGCACATAGACCCTAACCCTCACTACGGGTCAGAGGTCAGCACATAGACCCTAACCCTCACTACAGGTCAGCACAGAGACCCTAACCCTCACTACAGGTCAGAGGTCAGCACATAGACCCTAACCCTCACTACGGGTCAGAGGTCAGCACATAGACCCTAACCCTCACTACAGGTCAGAGGTCAGCACATAGACCCTAACCCTCACTACAGGTCACATGCTTTATTAACCCACAAAACTGAGTCTACATTGTTTAGGGCTCGGCAGGAAACCAGGCCGGACGCATGCTGGTGAGATACATTATAGAAAAAGAGGCTCTAAGCTGAAAGAGTTCAGAGAGATTTACTGTTAACAGACTCAGGAGAGATAAACGGGGCATTCAGGGTAGTGTTGCTTTCGTCAACGAAAATTATGACGAAATATCTTCATCAACGAACCTTTATCACATGACTATAACAATAATAAAATGTGTAATCCCATTTTGTTGACGAATAAAAACGAAACGAACATTTTTTTGTTTTGTTTTGTTTTTATTGTAGCTTATTAAAATGCAAGATATTTTTTCTGACTGATTTATTGCCCAATATCGCCGTGTATCTCGCTTCTTCCCCCCCCCCCCCCCCCCCCCGTCTCTGCAGCCGCTCCACAGAGGGCACATGGCTAATTAATATGCACATGCTGACCATATATGGTCGTGTCCAGGGTTAGGGTTAGAGGGTTAGGGGCGCAGTATGAGGTGTGTTTGGCACCTGGCTAAGTAAACTGGTGAGAAGGGGTAAATTCACTAATAGATGAACCCTTTGGCTTTGTTTAGCTAATATATTGAAGCCACTGGGGTCTTCTATTATCAGATTTACCTCTCCCTCTAGGTTAACTAACCCAAATTTGTCACTTAACCACTTTTATGGAATACCTCTCTGGACTATTGTTTTTGTTGTTGTTTGTGACAACCAGTCTTAAAATAAAACCTCCAGGAGGTTACAGTTTCATCTCTCTACCACTAGGTACTTCTACTATACTGACGGGTTAGATAGAATAACATTACTGAAAAGAGATTAATACAGTTTTCTTTGACTAAAACTAGACTAAAATAGTCAGGGACAATTCTGACTAAAATGCTCAGACTTTTCGTCGACTAAAACTTGACTAGACTAAAAGGAGTATGAACATGACTAAAACTAATAAAAACTAAAACGACCGCTTGACACAAAGACTAGACTAAAAGTAAAATAGGCCGCCAAAAACAACACTAATTCAGGGAAGTTCTAGTCATCAGTCCCACGTTGAAAAGAGGAACTGGACTCGTTTCTGACTCCTTGGTCTTCCCACCCTGTCAGAGGATCAGCTGGCTTCACTCAGCCAATCACTGTGGAGCAAACAGCTGAAGCTAGTAGAAATATCCAGTCTGGTAAAGACTCTGAGTTTTATAAGGCCTATGATGAGCTTTAACCATCACTTCAAGACATGTGATGCTGAGGACAGGAGCAGCCTTCCTTCCTCTTTGTCTGATGCCGTCATTTCCTTGATACTAAAAAAGATAAGGACCGCCTCACTCTGATACATGCAGACCAAGAAAGCTTCATACGCTCTCGTAGCTCAGCCGATAACTTTAGACGTCTCATTAATATAATGTGTGTCAGTAAACATTCTCCTGCAGCTGCTCTGTCTTTAGACGCAGAGAAAGCATTAAACAGGGTGGAGTGGTGCTACCTGTTCTCCAGCCTGGAGTCCTTCTGTTTCAGCATGTTTAGGTTGGATTCATCTTTTGTACATCCTCCTTAGAGCATCAGTCCTACTAACAGCGTTCTCTCTCTAGTCTGTCTGTTAGCGCTTCAACTTCCTGCACTTTCAAAGGCCTCATGAAGCTCAGACAGGTGTGTTCAGGTGAGCTCACACCATCCTACCTGATAAACAAGTGAATGAGTGAAGGAGTAAAGGAGTAAAGGAGTAAAGGAGTAAATGAGTGAATGAGTGAAGGAGTAAAGGAGTGAAGGAGTAAAGGAGTGAATGTGTTGGACTCACCGAGCAGCAGAAACACAGATGAACTCTTCATGATGTCTGGATGAGGAGTGACAACCACTTCTGCTTTTCTTCTTTTCTAAACTCAGATCAATAAAAAACTTTTCTTCCTGATTTCTTTCTTTATCTTCAGCAGCGGTTTGAACGCTGACGCCAGATCACATCAGACTTCACTTCCTGTTTTTGGGCCTCGATGTTTCAACATCTGACAAACATCAACTGAAGAAACACGACAGAAACTTTGATCAGTGTTTAATCAGCTGAGCTCAGTGAAGGAGTCTCTGCTTCCTCTGGGTTTATTAATATTAATATTAATGTGTTTCATGTGTGTCTGAAGCAGCGTCACACTTCCTGCTGTGAGGTCACTTCCTCTCCTCGAGGCGTCGCTGCCTCTCGTCTCCTCGATCGTTTCTATCTTTATTTCATTAAAACAGTTCAGAGTTTAAATCAATGTTCAGTTTTCACGCTGAATAAACATGAATCACAACCGCAGCAAACACCATGTTTCAATTTAGTGTTTCCTCATTTTTAATCTGTTAAAGAAGAAAAAAGAGAAACTCAACACACACTCTGATACACACACACACACATACACACACACACACACAGACACACACACACAGACACACACACACACACAGACACACACACACAGACACACACACACACACACACACACACACACACACACACACACACATAAATGAACAATAAAGGAATGAATGCCAAAAGTTTTATTCATTTACTTTATTTTAATCTTTTATAAACAAACAGGAACAATAACACTCCTCTACCTGCCCCATACCTTCAAAATAAAAGCATTAAAGGTTGAATATGGAGAATGAGCAGAACACCGCCATCTAGTGTCTCGAGATCGTAGTCGCAACAACCAAAAATAATTCCAGCAGTCGGGTTGCCAGGTTCGTTCCCGAGTGCGTCAATCGATCAGTCAGCGCCATGTCAAGTGATGAATCATACAGGGTAACGACTAATTTCAACCAATTAATTTTACAACAGTATTTAACGTTAGCCAGTCTTCAACTGGAAGTCTTTCTTTGAGTGGTGTGTAATCGATTAGCTAGCTAGCTCCCAACTCAAAATGATTGCTTGTTTCTGTAGCCTGATCGGCGTGAGCAGACCAGCAGCTTCCACAGCAGTGACAGTGAGGCTGAAGGCAGATGGAGAGATGGAGAGACTGAGGTTTGCACAAAGATAGCTGTCAGGCAGTGGTGTGGTGATAATGAATATAGAGATGGGTAAACTGATATATATACTGGCAAAATATAGTATGGTCATACGTTAGTTGTAACGGTTGTAACGGCAGTGGGAGTAGCAGTTAAACCTGTTAAACTCCAAGGTCCCCCAGTTAGGAGACCCTCAGACTCTCCGCAGCAAAAGGCATAAAACGCTGCCCTAATGATGTAGCAATACAGTCATACTGCACATCAAATTAAACAGGAGAAACTCCGCTACAAGTACATATAAGTCATTTTTACACACAGCAAACACAACTCAAACACCAAGCATATTAATGATCAAATATCAAAATCCCAATAGCGTCAGAAAGTCAACCCACTCTCCACATTTCCATTGCTACCGCTCTGATACTTCATGGTACACAAACAAATAGCATCTCATATGAAAGCTAAGACACTGGCGAGTTCAACAGTACCACTATTATTGCGCTAAAAACTCAGTGAACCAGCAGCCAAAGAACACAAAGGTAAACAACCACTGATTTACAGCGACTAACAGATATTCTGTCTTACCTTCGAAGTTTTGTGATGAAAAGTTTTACTTTAGAGCAAAAAACGCTGGTTTTAGTGAGTCCAACACATAGACTGTATAAAAGAAATGGACGCGATTGGTTGCGAGGGCTGGATCTGGAGGACATTGGTCAATCAACCTGTCAATGAGGACGTAGCCACGCCCTAATGCATACCCTGCTTTATCGTCACATATAAAATCAGGGAGGCCAAAATGTCCCAAATGAACATCATACTGCATTGAAGAAGGCTGTAAACTAGCGATTGAGACCATAACGCATTTTGAAAACGTTTACTGAGGTTAGAAATCAAGTGAGAAGTTGGTGAATTCTCCATTGACTTGTATAGAGACGGTCGCCCCCTGGTGGCCTTTTGATAGAATGCAGCTCTAAGTTACTTCTCCATTGACTTGTATAGAGACGGTCGCCCCCTGGTGGCCTTTTGGTAGAATGCAGCTCTAAGTTACTTCTCCATTGACTTGTATAGAGACGGTCGCCCCCTGGTGGCCTTTTGATAGAATGCAGCTCTAAGTTACTTCTCCATTGACTTGTATAGAGACGGTCGCCCCCTGGTGGCCTTTTGATAGAATGCAGCTCTAAGTTACTTCCTAGTTGGCTTCATTTCAGAGGACCAGAACTCCCCGCCTGGTCCAACACGGCTCTGCTAGTTTACAACTCCATTTCACCCAGTGCCAGCCTACAGTAGCTGCACCGGAGCAACAGACAACCCTGGCAACCTGCAAGTCTGACGTAAACAGAACGTGTCAGAACGTCATTATCAAACCCGTCAAAAAACCTTAAAAATATTAATTCAGACTACATTTCTTTTTTTTTTAATGGAAAAGCAATACTTTCATTCTGTACCTCTCAAAACGCCCCGTGGGTGTATTATTTTAAAAAATATAGCTTTTAATAAATATTCTACATATTCAACGTTTAAGCATTACTCACATTTACTAAATTTATATTAATATTATAATAAAGTTCATTTACTGTTTAACCCTTTACATGCTGTTCATTACACCCTGCTTATTCATAATAACTATATATATATATTCTGTATATGTTAGGATATTAAAATATTTAATCAGATTATTGATCATTGTTCTAAGGTGTGATCAGCTTCCTCCTCTTCATCATCAGTTTACTGTAAAAGATTAAAACACAAGCTGCAGCTCAGAAGTCATGCTCAGTGGTGACATCATCATACTCTCCATCCGATCCCTGATCTCCTCCATCACGCTGGCTGGTCGCCATGGAGACGGCTGGTCTGTTTCCTGTGGGAGGAGTTAAGAAGAAGTTGAGATGGAGGTATGAAGTAAAACATGAGTGTGTGTGTGTGTGTGTGTGAGTGTGTGTGTGTGAGTGTGTCTGTGTGAGTGTGTCTGTGTGAGTGTGTGTGTGTATGTGTGTCTGTGTGAGTGTGTGTGTGTGTGAGTGTGTGTGTCTGTGTGAGTGTGTGTATTTGTGTGAGTGTGTTTGTGTGTATGTGTGTCTGTGTGAGTGTGTGTGTGTGTGTATGTGTGTCTGTGTGAGTGTGTGTGTGTATGTGTGTCTGTGTGAGTGTGTGTGTGTGTGAGAGTGTGTGTGTCTGTGTGTGTGTGTGTATTTGTGTGAGTGTGTGTGTGTCTGTGTGTGTGTGTGTGTGTGAGTGTGTGTGTGTGTGTGTGTGTGTGTGTGTGTGTGTGTGTGTGTGTGTGTGTGTACCTGTCCTCCTGCTGCGGTAGATGGACACCATCAGGACAGAACTGATGCAGTACGGACTGATGACCACTAGATGGCACAAGAGTCTGAACACAGAGAGAGAAGAACCTGGAGGAGGAGCTAGAGGAGGAGGAGCAGCGGGAGGAGGAATCAGTAGATTGTGGTTCAGTGCAGTGATCAGTTTATTAACTCTACTGACTGTCATATAAACAGGAAGTGATGTCAGTGTACTGACCTTTGACCCTCAGCCTGCTCCTTGGAGATTCTATCTGACCAACAACACATGAGTAGAAACCTTCATCAGACTGTTGGACGTTACTGATGATAAACTCTCCTTTAGGGTCAGATCTGATACGTTCACCGTTCTTTAATAAATCAGCTGGTGGTGTGGTACCATGGTTGGTCCTGCAGCGCAGAGTGACATCACTTCCTGCCAGGACAGGAAGAGCAGGGATTTCGAGCTTAAAGGGACCATCTGAAAAACAGACAGAGTTACAGTCACATAGAGACAGAGTTACAGTCATATAGAGACAGAGTTACAGTCATATAGAGACAGAGTTACAGTCATATAGAGACAGAGTTACAGTCACATAGAGACAGAGTTACAGTCATATAGAGACAGAGTTACAGTCATATAGAGACAGAGTTACAGAATCATATCTACCAGTAACTTCGATGTTGATCACTTCACTTCTCTCTCCAGATCTTTCACACCAGTAAACTCCAGAATCTACAGGAAAGGGACTTGAGATGGTGCAGTTAGAACCTTCAATCCTCCCAAAGTCTTGTTGACCAACACCACCACACTGTCCAGTCTGTCCTCTTATTGTCCTCTTCACCGTCCATCCATCAGCTGTCCATCCGTCTCCATCACAGCTCAGAGTCAGTGGAGACTCTCTGCTGAAGAACTGCTGAAGGTCTGGACTGACACTCAGAGAGACTGAAGGACACACAGACAGATTATTAGAGTCACTTATTTGGAGGAAGATGATGGTTTGGGTTGAAATGACTTCTTTAACGTTTGGGAACCGTCGTCGTCATGGTTACAGTAAAAAGCAGGTGGTTAGGATCAGCGGTTAAAGTGATCTGTGGTGTTAAACAGGTTTTAAGGACTGATGGTTGTTGTTGGGAAGCTGGAACTCACCTGCTGAATCAGTGGAACCAGACAGCAGCAGCACAGACACACCTGCAGCAGGAGGACACGGGTCAGAAAGGTCAGAGGTCAGCACATAGACCCTAACCCTCACTACAGGTCAGAGGTCAGCACATAGACCCTAACCCTCACTACGGGTCAGGGGTCAGCACATAGACCCTAACCCTCACTACAGGTCAGAGGTCAGCACATAGACCCTAACCCTCACTACAGGTCAGAGGTCAGCACATAGACACTGTTAACAGACTCAGGAGAGATAAACGCTGCATTCAGGGAAGTTCTCACGTTGAAAAGAGGAACTGGACTCGTTTCTGACTCCTTGGTCTTCCCACCCTGTCAGAGGATCAGCTGGCTTCACTCAGCCAATCACTGTGGAGCAAACAGCTGAAGCTAGTAGAAATATCCAGTCCGGTAAAGACTCTGAGTTTTATAAGGCCTATGATGAGCTTTAACCATCACTTCTAGATATGTGATGCTGAGGACAGGAGCAGACTTCCTTCCTCTTTGTCTGATGTCGTCATTTCCTTGATACTAAAAAAGATAAGGACCGCCTCACTCTGATACATGCAGACCAAGAAAGCTTCATACGCTCTCGTAGCTCAGCCAATAACTTTAGACGTCTCATTAATATAATGTGTGTCAGTAAACATTCTCCTGCAGCTGCTCTGTCTTTAGACGCAGAGAAAGCATTAAACAGGGTGGAGTGGTGCTACCGGTTCTCCAGCCTGGAGTCCTTCTGTTTCAGCATGTTTAGGTTGGATTCATCTTTTGTACATCCTCCTTAGAGCATCAGTCCTACTAACAGCATTCTCTCTCTAGTCTGTCTGTTAGCGCTTCAACTTCCTGCACTTTCAAAGAGCACATGAAGCTCAGACAGGTGTGTTCAGGTGAGCTCACACCATCCTACCTGATAAACGAGTGAAGGAGTAAAGGAGTAAAGGAGTGAATGAGTAAAGGAGTAAATGAGTGAAGGAGTGAAGGAGTGAAGGAGTAAAGGAGTGAAGGAGTGAAGGAGTGAAGGAGTAAAGGAGTAAAGGAGTAAAGGAGTGAATGTGTTGGACTCACCCAGCAGCAGAAACACAGATGAACTCTTCATGATGTCTGGATGAGGAGTGACAACCACTTCTGCTTTTCTTCTTTTCTAAACTCAGATTAATAAAAAAAACTTTTCTTCCTGATTTCTTTCTTTATCTTCAGCAGCGGTTTGAACGCTGACGCCAGATCAGCTCAGACTTCACTTCCTGTTTTTGGACCTCGATGTTTCATCATCTGACAAACTTCAACTGAAGAAACACGACAGAAAGTTTGATCAGTGTTTAATCAGCTGAGCTCAGTGAAGGAGTCTCTCCTTCCTCTGGGTTTATTAATATTAATATTAATGTTAATGTGTTTCATGTGTGTCTGAAGCAGCGTCACACTTCCTGCTGTGAGGTCACTTCCTCTCCTCGAGGCGTCGCTGCCTCTCGTCTCCTCGATCGTTTCTATCTTTATTTCATAAAAACAGTTCAGAGTTTAAATCAATGTTCAGTTTTCACGCTGAATAAACATGAATCACAACCGCAGCAAACACCATGTTTCAATTTAGTGTTTCCTCATTTTTAATCTGTTAAAGAAGAAAAAGAGAAACTCAACATAAACTCTGATACACACACACACACACACACACACACACATACACACACACACACACACACACATAAATGAACAATAAAGGAATGAATGTCGACAGTTTTATTCATTTACTTTATTTTAATCTTTTATAAACAAACAGGAACAATAACACTCCTCTACCTGCCCCGTACCTTCAAAATAAAAGCATTAAAGGTTGAATATGTAGAATGAGCAGAACACCGCCATCCAGTGTCTCGAGATCGAAGTCGCAACAACCAAAAATATTTCCAGCAGTCGGGTTGCTGGGTTCGTTTCCGAGTGTGTGAATCGATCAGCCTGCGTCATGTCAAGTGATGAATCATACAGGGTAACGACTCATTTCAACCAATTAATTTTACAACAGTATTTAACGTTAGCCAGTCTTCAGCTGGAAGTCTTTCTTTGAGTGGTGTGTAATCGATTAGCTAGCTAGCTCCCAACTCAAAATGATTGCTTGTTTCTGTAGCCTGATCGGCGTGAGCAGACCAGCAGCTTCCACAGCAGTGACAGTGAGGCTGAAGGCAGATGGAGAGATGGAGAGACTGAGGTTTGCACAAAGATAGCTGTCAGGCAGTGGTGTGGTGATAATGAATATAGAGATAGGTAAACTGATAAATATCCTGGCAAAATATAGTATGGTCATACGTTAGTTATAACGGTTGTAACGGCAGTGGGAGTAGCAGTTAAACCTGTTAAACTCCAAGGTCCCCCCCAATTGGGAGACCCTGAGACTCTCCGCAGCAAAAGGCATAAAACGCTGCTCTAATGATGCAGCAATACAGTCATACTGCACATCAAATTAAATAGGAGAAACTCTGCTACAAGCACATGTAAGTCATTTTTACACACACCAAACACAACTCAAACACCAAGCATATTAATGATCAAATATCAAAATACGAATAGCGTCAGAAAGTCAACCCACTCTCCACATTTCCATTGCTACCGCTCTGATACTTCATGGTACACAAACACATAGCATCTCATATGAAAGCTAAGACCCTGGCGAGTTCAACAGTACCACTATTATTACCCTACGACACAAACTCAGTGAACCAGCAGCCAAAGAATACAAAGGTAAACAACCACTGATTTACAGCGACTAACAGATATTCTGTCTCACCTTCGAAGTTTTATGATGAAAAGTTGTACTTGAGAGCAAAAAACGCTGGTTTTATTGAGTCCAACACATAGACTGTATAAAAGAAATGGACGCGATTGGTTGCGAGGGCTGGATCTGGAGGACATTGGTCAATCAACCTGTCAATCAGGACGTAGCCACGCTCTAATGCATACCCTGCTTTATCGTCACATATAAAATCAGGGAGGCCAAAATGTCCCAAATGAACATCATACTGCATTGAAGAAGGCTTTAAACTAGCGATTGAGACCATAAACACATTTTGAAAACGTTTACTGAGGTTAGAAATCAAGTGAGAAGTTGGTGAATTCTCCATTGACTTGTATAGAGACGGTCGCCCCCTGGTGGCCTTTTGATAGAATGCAGCTCTAAGTTACTTCTCCATTGACTTGTATAGAGACGGTCGCCCCCTGGTGGCCTTTTGATAGAATGCAGCTCTAAGTTACTTCTCCATTGACTTGTATAGAGACGGTCGCCCCCTGGTGGCCTTTTGATAGAATGCAGCTCTAAGTTACTTCCTGGTTGGCCTCATTTCAGAGGACCAGAACTCCCCGCCTGGTCCAACACGGCTCTGCTTGTTTACAACTCCATTTCACCCAGTGCCAGCCTACAGTAGCTGCGCCGGAGCAACAGACAACCCTGGCAACCCGCAAGTCCGACGTAAATAGAACGTGTCAGAACGTCATTGTCAAACCCGTCAAAACATTTTAAAATATTAATTCAGACTAATATTTTTTTTTATGGAAAAGCAATACTTTCATTCTGTACCCCTAAAAACGGCCCGTGGGTGTATTATTTAAAAAATATAGCTTTAAATAAATATTCTACATATTCAACCTTTAAGCATTACTCACATTTACTAAAATTATATTAATATTATAATAAAGTTCATTCACTGTTTAACCCTTTACATGCTGTTCATTACACCCTGCTTATTCATAATAACTATATATATATATTCTGTATATGTTAGGATATTAAAATATTTAATCAGATTATTGATCATTGTTCTAAGGTGTGATCAGCTTCCTCCTCTTCATCATCAGTTTACTGTAAATGATTAAAACACAAGCTGCAGCTCAGAAGTCATGCTCAGTGGTGACATCATCATTCTCTCCATCCAATCCCTGATCTCCTCCATCACACTGGCTGGTCGCCATGGAGACGGCAGGTCTGTTTCCTGTGGGAGGAGTTAAGAAGAAGTTGAGATGGAGGCATGAAGTAAAACATGAGTGTGTGTGTATGTGTGTCTGTGTGAGTGTGTGTGTATGTGTGAGTGTGTGTATTTGTGTGAGTGTGTGTGTGTGTATGTGTGTCTGTGTGAGTGTGTGTGTCTGTGTGTGTGTGTGTGTATTTGTGTGAGTGTGTGTGTGTCTGTGTGTGTGTGTATGTGTGTGTGTGTACCTCTCCTCCTGCTGCGGTAGATGGACACCATCAGGACAGAACAGATGCAGTACGGACTGATGACCACTAGATGGCACAAGAGTCTGAACACAGAGAGAGAGGAACCTGGAGGAGGAGCTAGAGGAGGAGGAGGAGAAGGAGGAGAGGCTGAGAGAGGAGGAGAGGCTGAGAGAGGAGGAGGGAAAGGAGGAGAAGAAGGAGGAGAGGTAGTCGTAGGTGTTGAACCTGGAGGAGGAATCAGTAGATTGTGGTTCAGTGCAGTGATCAGTTTATTAACTCTACTGACTGTCATATAAACAGGAAGTGATGTCAGTGTACTGACCTTTGACCCTCAGCCTGCTCCTTGGAGATTCTGCAGTCAGACCAACAACACACGAGTAGAAACCTTCATCAGACTGTTGGACGTTACTGATGATAAACTCTCCTTTAGGGTCAGATCTGATATGTTCACCGTTCTTTAATAAATTTAATGTTGGTGTGGAACCATCTCTGGTCCTACAGCGCAGAGTGACATCACTTCCTGTCAGCACAGGAAGAGCAGGAAACTCCAGGATGATTGGACCATCTGAACAACAGACAGAGTCACAGTCACATAGAGACAGAGTTACAGTCACATAGAGACAGAGTTACAGTCACATAGAGACAGAGTTACAGTCATATAGAGACAGAGTTACAGTCACATAGAGACAGAGTTACAGTCATATAGAGACAGAGTTACAGTCACATAGAGACAGAGTTACAGTCAGACAGAGTTACAGTCACATAGAGACAGAGTTACAGTCATATAGAGACAGAGTTACAGTCACATAGAGACAGAGTTACAGTCATATAGAGACAGAGTTACAGTCACATAGAGACAGAGTTACAGTCACATAGAGACAGAGTTACAGTCACATAGAGACAGAGTTACAGTCACATAGAGACAGAGTTACAGTCACATAGAGACAGAGTTACAGTCACATAGAGACAGAGTTACAGTCACATAGAGACAGAGTTACAGTCACATAGAGACAGAGTTACAGTCACATAGAGACAGAGTTACAGTCACATAGAGACAGAGTTACAGTCAGACAGAGTTACAGTCATATAGAGACAGAGTTACAGAATCATATCTACCATTAACTATGATGTTGATCTTTTCACTTCTCTCTCCAGATCTTTCACACCAGTAAACTCCAGAATCTGATTTAAGGAGACTTGAGATGATGCAGTAAGAACCTACAATCCTCCCAAAGTCTTGTTGACCATCAACACCACACTGTCCAGTCTGTTCTTCTTTTGTGTCTTTTTGTATTACGGTCCTCTTCACCGTCCATCCATCAGCTGTCCATCCGTCTTCATCACAGCTCAGAGTCAGTTTAGACTCTCCCTTGAAGAACTGCTGAAGGTCTGGTCTGATACTCAGAGAGACTGAAGGACACACAGACAGATTATTAGAGTCACTTATTTGGAGGAAGATGATGGTTTGGGTTGAAATGACTTCTTTAACGTTTGGGAACCGTCGTCGTCATGGTTACAGTAAAAAGCAGGTGGTTAGGATCAGCGGTTAAAGTGATCTGTGCTGTTAAACAGGTTTTAAGGACTGATGGTTGTTGTTGGGAAGCTGGAACTCACCTGCTGAATCAGTGGAACCAGACAGCAGCAGCACAGACACACCTGCAGCAGGAGGACACGGGTCAGAAAGGTCAGAGGTCAGCACATAGACCCTAACCCTCACTACAGGTCAGAGGTCAGCACATAGACCCTAACCCTCACTACAGGTCAGAGGTCAGCACATAGACACTGTTAAAAGACTCAGGAGAGATAAACAGTGCATTCAGGGAAGTTCTAGTCATCAGTCCCACGTTGAAAAGAGGAACTGGACTCGTTTCTGACTCCTTGGTCTTCCCACCCTGTCAGAGGATCAGCTGGCTTCACTCAGCCAATCACTGTGGAGCAAACAGCTGAAGCTAGTAGAAATATCCAGTCTGGTAAAGACTCTGAGTTTTATAAGGCCTATGATGAGCTTTAACCATCACTTCTAGATATGTGATGCTGAGGACGGGAGCAGACAGGATTGTGTCTGATGGAGAGTCTGACAGCTGTCGATCACTGCTCACGCACACAGCCCCCTCCCCCTTCCTCATCACAGGCCCCTCCCCCTTCCTCCTCACAGCCCCCTCCCCTTCCTCCTCACAGTCCCCTCCCCTTCCTCCACACAGCCCCCTCCCCCTTCCTCCACAGCTCGGTCAAGCTCATGTCTCTGAGAGCGGCTTCAGGAGCATAGAGAAAGTAACGGCCCACCGCGTGCATGTGGTCGCGTGTGGAGAGGGTGGGGGAGGGGATCTGACAGTCGTACTTCTTCAAATTTGTCCTCAAAGTTACCAACTGCAGCTTTAAGTCCCCCTGATGTTTGCACTAGTGCTTGAGCCCCTAGCAACGCTAACCCTAACCCTAGCAACACTAACACTAACCCTAGCAACGCTAACACTAACCCTAGCAACGCTAACCCTAACCCTAGCAACGCTAACCCTAACCCCAAACAGCTGAGTAAAGGAGTGAAGGAGTGAAGGAGTGAAGGAGTAAAGGAGTGAAGGAGTAAATGAGTGAATGAGTGAAGGAGTAAAGGAGTGAAGGAGTGGATGTGTTGGACTCACCGAGCAGCAGAAACACAGATGAACTCTTCATGATGTCTGGACGAGGAGTGACCTTCACTTCTGCTTTTCTTCTTTTCTAAACTCACACCAATAAAGAATTTGGTAACCATTTCCTGATTTCTTTCTTTATCTTCAGTAACAGTTTGAATGCTGACGCCGGATCAGCTCAGACTCTCACACCTCAGACTTCCTGTTTCTGGACCTCGATGTTTCATCATCTGACAAACTTCAACTAATATTAATATTAATGTGTTTCATGGGTGTCTGAAGCAGCGTCACACTTCCACTTCCACACACACACACACACACACACACAGGCATACGCACACACTTTTTATTCTTTTCTCAGAGTTTTGTTGTTTTAACAGCTTTAATCTTATTAGTGCCGCGGGTTCTAGCTCCGAGGCAACTATTACTCTTCTCCATACTTAATATTATTCTGCTTCTTCCGCCGTTTTTCGGCGCGTAACTCCTCCCGCAGCTTTGAGAAAACCCGACAATATATACATCAAAACGTGCGGCTCGGTCGGGGGATGGGTGCTATGACTTTTGGTGTTGAAATTCCAAAGTTTCCCAAAAAACCGGGAGATTTCTCCATTGGAAATGAATGGGAATTTTTTGAAAACCCCCCAAAATTTCACCTTTTTTCAGAGTCACCTAGCTCGCTCATACGTGCAGGTAGAAACGTGATTCAAACTTTAAAACGGAGGAAAACTTGTCCTCTCTGGAAAAACACCAAACTGTTTTTAGATAACATGTAAACTTTTCAAACTATGAGCAGTCAAACGAGGAGTGGAAATCATTTTTCTTCAAAGTTAGAGTGGAAGCGGCAGTTAGCTAGAGTGTGAGAAGCAGTAAAAAATAACCTTAATTTTTATTTTTAACTCGAGCTCACGGCCAAACCGTAAAAAGGAGACAAATAATATTTGGTCAAAATGTAGACATAGGTGTTGGGATTCATAAAATGTGACTTTGACAGACGGGGTCCGCACGACATTTAAACGGGGGGGCCGAGACTGGCAGCAATACCTGTCCCACTCCCCATTGACCCTAATGTAATCATCTTTTTTTTTTAAAGAATCTCACTCTGTGTTCACACTGAGCTTACTCGCTCATTTTAAGGAATATCTGAATAAAATAAACACTGTCAGAATCTGCCGGCTTCTGTGTCTCTCACGGTGTTTTCGGTTTTTGGACAGGAGTTACGGTTTTCTCACAGTTTGAAATTGTTCGGGACCTTGTCAGAAGCCAAATTCTTCAGAATTTTCAGAATTCTTTCCAAGCAGATTCTCAAATCGCCGTAGCAACCGCAGGGCCTTAGCTGCCCTTAGCAACCGCAGGGCCTTAGCTGCCCTTAGCAACCGCAGGGCCTTAGCTGCCCTTAGCAACCGCAGGGCCTTAGCTGCCCTTAGCAACCGTAGGGCCTTAGCTGCCCTTAGCAACCGCAGGGCCTTAGCTGCCCTTAGCAACCGTAGGGCCTTAGCTGCCCTTAGCATCTTGTTGCTGGGCAGAAACTGATCTACCTTTTTGTGATTGGCTAATTCTACCTGTCTGTCTATTTTGCCAGTTAACTGGGGTAGCAGTCAAGCTAGTATTGATACTCTCTCTCTATATATACATATGAATTATATTGAGAGTCTTACTGCTCAAATGCAGGTGTGTGTGTGTGTGTGTGTGTACACACTGTGTTGTAGTGCTTAGAGTTAGTGCATGTTGCTACTGCCTTGTGCTCTGTGTGCTACTCTCTGCTTACATCTACTGTTACACTTGATACTGACCAGTAAGATGTACTTAATACTGCCACAGTAAAAGTTACTTAGTGTTATATGATCAGGGTGACTTTTGAACACTGGAAATAAATCGGGTACTCGTCCCGGCAGTAGCCCTGTGGCACTCAAAATTTCCCTGGTTAATATTTACCCTTTATTATTATCCTCCACTAACAGTAGACCTCTCAGATATGTGTATTAATATGTCTTCTTGTCATTTCTCCCGCTGGTTTAAACTTTGGTGCCTTCTGATTGGACAGGAACAAAGACTCCACCTGTTAGTCCCGCCCACTCTGTTTTATTGACAGGTGACCTCACAGAAAATGACCAATGACACGTCTGCTGCTCCCACATTCACATTCAGCTCTCAGCAGTCCTTCAGTGTGCAGCATTACCCCCCCCCACCCCTCCCCCTCCCCCAACCCCCCCTCACTGTATGACATCATAAAGTCCCTGCAGGGCGCTCAGTGTTCCCAGCATTCCCAGTGTTCCCAGTTCAGCGTTCCCAGTCTCTCTCTGCTGGGAGTAAAGTCCGTCCAAACACTTTTTTATCCAATCAGACGTAGTTCAGTAGTTGCCATGGTGACGCAGTGAGCCTCCTCTTCCTCTTCTTGACCTCCATGCTGCTGCTTGTTGCTTTGGTCAAAGCGCCGCTCGCCTCCAGGATCCTGAAGCAGACGACTTCCTGTCTGTCTGCACCAATAAGAGCTCTGAAATTAAACATGAAGGGTGAAGGGTGAGGGGGGGTGTGTGTGGGGGGGGACTGTGACCCAATCAGAGTTTGACTGATGCTGATTTATTTTGCTGATGATGTCGTTGATGATTTATCGTTAATCAGAGAAACAAAGAAATCTGTTTTAAAGTCGTTCAGTTTAACTTTAATAAGCAGCTCAACCAGCCACTTCCTGTCTGTCACCTCCTGCCAGCCACTTCCTGTCAGCCACTTCCTGTCAGTCACCAAATATTAAATATGAACTTCAGTTAACGAGCGTTTCTACTCTGACCGTTGTGTACGAGGGGGTCAAACATCTGGTCCGTGTGCCAGAACCGGTCCAATCCGGCCCGCTGGAGGACTAAAGTGATTGAGACGTTTAGTTTTAACCCTGAGCATTAAAACAATGCTTACATAAATTATTATTAATATATATATAAATACATAGATCATTTTTAAAACATTCATATATTAAACATTGATCAGAACCTTCTGTGCAAAATATTATGAAAAAACTGAGACATCGTTGAAATCATCTTCCTTCAGACTGATGACTGATTTATTACAGAATATATAATAATATAATATAATATAATATAATATAATATAATATAATATACATTAGGCATGGGACGATAACCGTGTTCAAGGTTCACCGCGATAAGAAAAAGTCACGATAACCGAAACCGCCAAGTTTTCTGTCATAGCGTTCCTGAGGTATGAGATGTTTTTAGTCTGGTCAAAGACAGGAAGTGCGAGTCCTTCCTTTCCTTCCTTCTTTCCTTTCCTTCCTTCTTCCTCCCTCCCTCCCTTCCTTCCTTCCCTCCTTGACTCGAGGACAACAGGAGTATGAGCAAAAGTAAGTGACCCTCACTTTTTAGTCTGGTCAGAGACAGGAAGTGCTAGTCCTTCCTTTCCTTCCTCCCTTCCTTCCTTCTTTCCTTCCTATGAGTATGAGCTTAATCTCTGTTTAGGAAAAGGAAGTGACCCTCACTTTTTAGTCTGGTCAAAGACAGGAAGTCCTGGTCAAAGACAGGAAGTGCTGGTCAAAGACAGGAAGTGCTGGTCAGGTGGAGCAGCTGCAGCGTAGAGTATCACGACCCCTCACACTGTCATTACAGATTCAGGTTAAGTTAACATGTCTGTCTTTAGTTTTCTTCCTTTTAGGAACATTTTAGAGCTGGAATCATAATACCTCCATACCATGAAACCATGAAACCATGAAACCATGATATTGTTTCTTATGGTTATCAAACCACCAGAGTCTCATACCGGCCCCATGCCTAATATACATATTATATTATTATATATATTATATTATGTGTAGGTAATGATGTGATGGTTTTATTGGTCTGGCCCACATGAGATCAGATTGGGTTGTTTGACCCCCCCCCCCCCCCCCAACCCCCCTCCCCCTCCCCCACTGGCATTATATTATCGGCCTGGTTAAAAAAAACTAACCTTTATAAATATAACGACTGGAGCCGATGGATGGTGATGGTGATGATGGTGATGATGATGATGATGGTGATGGTGATGATGGTGGTGATGATGGTGATGGTGATGATGGTGATGGTGATGATGGTGATGATGATGATGATGGTGATGGTGATGATGGTGGTGATGATGGTGATGGTGATGATGGTGGTGATGGTGATGATGGTGATGATGATGATGATGGTGATGGTGATGATGGTGAAGATGATGATGGTGATGATGATGATGGTGGTGATGATGATGGTGATGATGATGATGATGGTGATGGTGATGATGGTGATGGTGATGATGGTGAAGATGATGATGGTGATGATGATGATGATGATGGTGATGATGATGATGGTGATGATGATGGTGATGATGATGATGGTGATGGTGGTGATGGTGGTGATGGTGATGATGATGATCGTGCCGGAGCTTTCAGTCACTTCCTTCATGGAGGGAATTTTCAATAAAAGATAAAAGTTGTGTTTTATCCTCAAATCTAAAATAATTTATTCTCATTATTAATTTTTATTTCTTTTCTCACCATCAGCTGTTTGTTTGTTTGGAGGCCAAATGAAGGATGATGTGATCTGATTGGACGGTTGATGGTCACATGACGCCACAGCTAAAAGTCAGTAAGTGGATCTTTGAGTTCAGTGTGTTTAAAAGGATCCTGGTTGCCGCGGCGACGCTCTTTGTTTTTGTCTTTACAGCTTTAATATTTTTATTTTTTTGAAAGTCCAGCTGCTCAGCGATGACATCACAAGAGAGGCGGAGTCTCCACATCCCCATGCCCCTCCCCCCCAAACACGTCGAGCCAATCAGAGAGCCCCGCTGGAGGAGGGTGGATCATCTGAAACCCGCTCGGAGGAAGCTGATTGGCTGCAGAGTCCAGAAGAAGAGAAAGAAAAAAAAACTGAAAGAAAGAAGAAAAGTCATATTATCAGATTAATTTCATTTTAATATTTTTTGGATAGAAAAAACGTCCAAGTTCTGATATTTGGTTTCTTTCTGACACATTTGAGGACGTCAGCTTTAAGAAGCACTAAGCTCTCACGTGATGGTCGGAGGCTCCGCTGCTACGTCTGAGACTCGACGCCCGGTTGGCTGCTGGGCTCGGCCCCTCGCTCCGCTCCTCGCTCCTTCAGCACCGGGCTGATCTCCTCCTCAGGGTCGTAGTAATAAAACTTCCTCAGATACGAGATCAGAGGTCTGAAAGAGAAACATGAGAAAGAAGAGAAGAGAAGATTAATGAAGAGAAGATTAGGGGTTAGTGGGAGTCAGTGGGAGTCAGTGGGGGTCAGTGGGAGTCAGTGGGAGTCAGTAGGAGTCAGTGGGGGTCAGTGGGGGTCAGTGGGAGTCAGTAGGAGTCAGTGGGGGTCAGTGGGAGTCAGTAGGAGTCAGTGAGAGTCAGTAGGAGTCAGTGGGTAACGGGGGCGCGGGGGGGGGGGGGGTCTTACGTGGGCAGAGGCAGCTCCTGGATGTGGTCTATCCGGACCAGCTGTCGGATGCAGAAGCGACAGAGATGCTGCAGAGATTTAACGCTGCTGAACCTCGAGACCGGATACAAGAGCTGGACCGGAGTCGGAGGAAGACCTGAAATAATAATAACAGGTTCATACGCAGACAGACAGACAGGTGGAGACAGACAGGTGGAGGACAAACAGACAGGCAGACAGGTGGAGGACAGACAGACAGACAGGTGGAGGACAGACAGACAGACAGGTGGAGACAGACAGACAGGCAGACAGGTGGAGGACAGACAGACAGACAGGTGGAGACAGACAGACAGACAGGTGGAGGACAGACAGACAGGTGGAGACAGACACACAGACAGGCAGACAGGTGGAGGACAGACAGACAGACAGGTGGAGACAGACAGACAGACAGACAGGTGGAGGACAGACAGACAGACAGACAGACAGGTGGAGGACAGACAGACAGACAGGTGGAGACAGACAGACAGACAGGTGGAGGACAGACAGACAGACAGGTTACCGGGGACTCTGGAGCGCAGGAAGTAGAGGAACTTCCCGTTCTTGGAGTGCATGATGGCTCTCTCTATGAACTCAACCACAGAGTGACAACGATCCTCAAACTTAGGATGACACCAGAGACTGAAGGTTCCTGCAGAGACACACACTGTTACTGACACACACACACACACACACACACACACACACACACACACACACACACACACACACACACACACTAACTGTGTGTGTGTGTGTGTGTTACCTCTGTAGTGCAACCAGGTGGGGAGTTCTGGTCCTCTGAAATGAGGCCAACCAGGAAGTAACTTAGAGCTGCATTCTATCAAAAGGCCACCAGGGGGCGACTGTCTCTATACAAGTCAATGGAGAAGTAACTTAGAGCTGCATTCTATCAAAAGGCCACCAGGGGGCGACCGTCTCTATACAAGTCAATGGAGAAGTAACTTAGAGCTGCATTCTATCAAAAGGCCACCAGGGGGCGACCGTCTCTATACAAGTCAATGGAGAATTCACCAACTTCTCACTTGATTTCTAACCTCAGTAAACGTTTTCAAAATGTGTTTATGGTCTCAATCGCTAGTTTAAAGCCTTCTTCAATGCAGTATGATGTTCATTTGGGACATTTTGGCCTCCCTGATTTTATATGTGATGATAAAGCAGGGTATGCATTAGGGCGTGGCTACGTCCTGATTGACAGGTTGATTGACCAATGTCCTCCAGATCCAGCCCTCGTAACCATAGCAACCTCCCCGCTCCGCCCATGGCTCCGCCTCATGCCCATATAAGTAGAATCCGTGTTTTTATTTTTCCCAGCATGCACCTGAAATTTGGATGGTGCTGCCTAGATTAGAAACTATTGGCTTCCGAGCAGCAGTCCACAAACCAATGGGTGACGTCACAGTCTATGAGGGCTCCGTGTGTGTGTGGTGTGTGTGTGTGTGTGTGTGTGGTGTGTGTGTGTGTGTGTGTGTGTGTGTGTGTTACCTCTGTAGTGCTCCATGCGTGTGTGGTGTGTGACTCCCTGCGATCTGAAGCTCAGACTCAGGATGTATCTCGGGTCTGAACTGTCTCGAACCAGAAAAGATCCGTCTGGTTTCCCCTTCAGCTTCATCTCTGCATCCTCCCAGTTCATTGGTCCCCAGTACCAGCCACACTACACACACACACACACACACACACAGAGACACACACACACACACACACACACACACAGAGACACACACACACAGAGACACACATTAATATGAGCTGATTCAGTTAATGATGAAGTGGTGTTTGGGTGGTGTTTGGTGTTTGGGTGCCGTTTGGGTGCTGGGTGGTGTTTGGGTGCTGGGTGGTGTTTGTAGACATGGGCCGGTTACCTGTTTCAAGGTTTACCACGGTATGAAAAAGTCACGGTTTCAAAACCACTAAAATGTTCCGTCACACCATTCCTGTGGTATGAGCGTGTTCTCAATGTGACGTCTGGTCAGAGAGAGAGTGGAGGTTCCTCAGGTCGCGTGCAGCTGCAGCGTGAAGTACAACCCCTCCCGTACTCCGGTTGCTGTTACAAGCAGGTAGCTCTGCAGGCTGTTGCAGCGTGAAGTACAACCCCTCCCGTACTCAGTTGCTGTTACAAGCAGGTAGCTCTGCAGGCTGTATGATGGCTGAAGGAGGCGAGCCCCCCGAACTTTTCCCCCCGTCTAAAAGGACCAAGTCGGCTGTATTTATACTTCAGCTACCGCTAAAACACGGCTGTGGCTCGGAGAAAGAAGGTCCCGGACAGTAGCAGCGTGAGGAGGCAATATATCCAATATGATAGTGAGCAAGTCTCCAAAAACTGTTGAGATTCAGTTTTAAGCTCCTGTCTGCATTTATTTATTTATTTATATTTATCTTTGAAGTGTTTTTACTTTTTTCTATTCTTTATGTTCTGATCTTGAGCCACAGATTCAGTGATTGCATTTATTTGCATTTTGTGTTGTTTTTTTTCACTAACAATAATTCATTGATGTCGTGACTTGAGTTGCAGGTTTAGCCTCAGTTAAAGGACTGCACTTATTTTTTTTTATTATTTATTTTAAATACATATTTACTAAAAATAAAAAGACAGTTCAATGGGGGAAAAAATCTTTCTTTTTGTTTTTAAATTCAGACATTTCAAAATATCACATTTTATAGCTGTAATCATGAAACCGTGAAACCGTGATATTTTTACCTAAGGTTATCATACCGTCAGAATCTCATACCGGCCCATGCCTAGGTGTTTGGGTGCTGGGTGGTGTTTGGGTGGTGGGTGGGTGCTGGGTGGTGTTTGGGTGGTGGTTTGGGTGTTGGGTGGTGTTTGGGTGGTGGGTGCTGGGTGGTGGTTTGGGTGTTGGGTGGTGTTTTGGGTGCTGGGTGGTGTTTTGGGTGCTGGGTGGTGTTTGGGTGGTGGTTTGGGTGCTGGGTGGTGTTTGGGTGTTGGGTGGTGTTTTGGGTGCTGGGTGGTGTCTGGGTGGTGGGTGGTGTGTGGTGGTGTTTGGGTGCTGGGTGGTGGTTTGGGTGCTGGGTGGTGTCTGGGTGGTGGGTGGTGTGTGGTGGTGTTTGGGTGCTGGGTGGTGGTTTGGGTGCTGGGTGGTGTTTGGGTGGTGCTCTACCTTCTCCAGCTCTCTCAGGCTGGTGGCGAAGCTGTTGGCGTCGGGGCGGCTGAGGGGGCAGCGGGGGACGAGTCGGGGGGGAAGGTGCTGACCGTCAGGACGCAGCGGGATCGGCCTCGGCAACCCTCGCAGGAAGGTGTCTGACATCACAGAGTCATTACATCATCATCACCATGGAGACAGATGCAGTCGTCACGGCAACAGAAACACTGTACTGTACTGTGTGTGTGTGTGTTACCGTTGAGGCTCAGGCTGTGCTGGATGGTGCTGAGGGAGGGGGGCAGAGCCAGCGGGCGGGGGGGCAGAGACTGCATGGACGCACCAACGCTGCGCTCCAGGAAGGGACCCTGCTGCTGAGGAGGACCACCGAAATCATCTGGACCACAAGAGACAGGAAAACAGAGACCGGTCACACCTGAGACACCTGATACACCTGAGATACATGAGACACATCTGAGATACCTGAGACACCTGAGACATCTGAGATACCTGAGACACCTGAGACATCTGAGATACCTGAGACACCTGAGATACCTGAGACACACCTGAGACATCTGAGATACCTGAGACACCTGAGACATCTGAGATACCTGAGACACCTGAGATACCTGAGACACACCTGAGACACACCTGAGATACCTGAGACACACCTGAGACATCTGAGATACCTGAGACACACCTGAGATACCTGATACACCTGAGACACACCTGAGATACCTGAGACACACCTGAGACATCTGAGATACCTGAGACACACCTGAGACATCTGAGACACACCTGAGATACCTGAGACACACCTGAGACATCTGAGATACCTGAGACACACCTGAGATACCTGAGACACCTGAGGTACCTGAGACATCTGAGACACACCTGAGATACCTGAGACACATGAGACACACCTGAGACATCTGAGATACCTGAGACACACCTGAGATACCTGAGACATACCTG
>JAJDFG010000321.1:197500-265000 GCA_021039105.1 Scomber colias
CATCACCATCATCATGACCATCACCATCATCACCATCACCATCATCACCACCATCACCACCATCATCACCATCATCATGACCATCACCATCATCACCACCATCATCACCATCATCATGACCATCACCATCATCACCATCATCACCATCATCATCATCATCATCATCATCACCACCATCATCACCATCATCATGACCATCACCATCATCACCATCACCATCATTACCACCATCACCATCATCATCACCACCATCATCATCACCATCATCATCACCACTATCATCATCACCATCATCATCATCACCATCATCACCACCATCATCATCACCATCACCACTATCATCATCACCATCATCATCATCATCACCATCACCACCATCATCACCATCATCACCATCACCACCATCATTATCACCACTATCATCATCACCATCATCATCATCATCACCACCATCATCATCATCATCATCATCACCATCATCATCACCATCATCATCACCACTATCATCATCACCATCATCATCATCATCACCACCATCATCATCATCATCACCATCACCATCATCACCATCATCATCACCACTATCATCATCACCATCATCATCATCATCACCATCATCATCCTCACCACCACCACCATCATCACCTTCATCACCACCACCACCATCATCACCTTCATCACCATCATCATCATCACCATCACCACTATCATCATCCTCACACCACCACCATCATCACCTTCATCACCACCACCATCATCATCACCATCAGCACCACCATCATCATAATGATCATCATCACTATCACCATCTTCAATACCACCATCATCACCATCATCACTATCCTCCTCATCATCATCACCATCACATCATCTTCATCATCACTATCATCATCACCATTATCACCATCACCATTATCACCATCATCATCATCATCACCATCATCATCATCACCACTATCTTCATCATCATCATCATCATCATCATCATCATCATCACCCTCATCACCATCATCATCATCACCACTATCTTCATCATCACTATCATCATCATCACCACCACCATCATCACCTTCTAGCAGCTTTTATTTTGAAGAGTTTCCAGGAAATTTAAAAACTCTCATAATGTTTCACATTAAAACAATCAGCTGATGTATAGACAGAGTGATGTACTGATCAGGAGGGTTGACTGACTGACTGACTGACTGATGTTCTGACTGACTGATGGACTGATGTTCTGACTGACTGACTGACTGACTGACTGATGTACTGACTGACTGACTGACTGATGTTCTGACTGACTGACTGACTGACTGACTGATGTACTGACTGACTGATGTACTGACTGACTGATGTACTGACTGACTGACTGACGTACTGACTGACTGATGTACTGACTGACTGACTGACTGATGTACTGACTGACTGACTGACTGACTGATGTACTGACTGACTGACTGACTGATGTACTGACTGACTGATGTTCTGACTGACTGACTGATTGACTGACTGACTGATGTACTGACTGGCTGACTGATAGATGTACTGATCCGGTGTACCTGGCGCTGTCGGGCTCCGTGTTGCTGCAGCTGGACCCCCACACATCCAGCAGGCTTCCTCCAGACGACGTGGACGAGCTCAGCGATGGCCGCTTGTCCAGACCCCCCCCCGGACCCCCGCTGGAGCTTTTGGTTCTGAACAGCTTGCTGAGTCGGACCTTCAGGGATCCCCCCTTCCTGGACTTCCCCCGCGGTGTCTTCTCCCCCCCCACCTCACCCTCCAGGACCACCAGGGGCGAGGCCGACCGCCCCCCCGAGGCCACGCCGAGTTTAGGGGTGGTGGCTCGGCTCTGCGGCTGGGACCGGGACTGGTGTGGCGGGGGGGCGTCGGGGGGATAGAGGACCGGGGGAGGGGGGCTGCTGCTGGTTGGGGAGGGGGACACGGAGGCGCCCAGGACCGCCAGTGAGGACCGGCAGCTCTGGTCTGTGCAGACCCCCGCCTCCTCCGCCAGTCTGTGGACCTGCCGCATCAGACCGCTCAGAGTCCCTGCCCCTCCACAGGACCCCCCTCCGCCCCCCCTGTCCCCTTTCTCATGGTCCCCCCCCTCCCCCAGTCCCCCCACCTCCTCAGACCCCAACCCCTCAAGGACCAGCAGGGCGTCACTGGTCTCGCTGGCGTCCTCGCCCCCCGTCCCCGAGGCCAGGACGCTGTGACAGGAGCAGTGAGGGAGGGGGGCCATCAGGTCCTCACCCCCGCCCCCCTCTCCCAGCTGGCCCAGCCGCCGAGCCAGAGCCAGGACCGGGTCCTCACCCCCGGCCAAGCGGTTCTTACGGGGCTCCAGCAGACCCAGACGCAGGGCCTGGTCCAGCAGGGCGGGGGGCCACTGGGCCACCCGGTCTGTGAGGACCCGGTCTGTGACCCGGTGTCGGTGGCACAGGACCGACCCAGATTCAGATTCTGGGACACCCGGATGGTTCTGGCCTCTGAGGACCGGGTGCCACTGGGACGGCTGCAGGGTCTCCTCTGGGGGGGCACAGTGAGGGTTCTGGTCCTTCCCCCCTCCCGGTCCAGGACCGTCTGTTGTGCTACCGGGACCGGGTCCTGGTCTCTCACCTGGGGGGGGCGGCTCCAGCCCACACTCCAGGATCCGGTCTCCGGACCGCAGCAAGTTCTGAAGCACCATCAGCTGGGCTTTGGACCCGGGCCCCCCCGGACCTGGGCCGTGCTGTGGGGGGGGCAGCCGCGGCTCCAGCGGGGCCTCCGGCAGCAGCAGCCCGCCGTCCAGCTCTCCCTTCCCGGGCAGCGGGGAGCTGTAGTGCGGGGAGGCCGAGCCGAGGCTCGGAGAGGCCTTCACCGGCCCGAAGCCTCCGCTCAGCCGGTCCTCCGGTTCCTCCAGCCGGTCATACTCCGCCGCGGACACGAGCCGCATCAGCACGAAGTCCGGAGACGGTTCCTCATTCATCCCGACAGTTACCGAAACTACCGGAGCTACCGGGGCTAACGGAGCTAACGGAGCTAAAGGAGCTAACGGGGCTAACAGGGCTACCGGGAGCTACCGGAACCACCGGGTTACCGGGGCTAGCAGCTGCTCCACTAACCGGGCCGCCCGGCGGAGCACCGACCGGCAGCCATCCACAGTGCGGACCGGTTCGTGACGGTAACGGCTCGGTTAGCCGTTAGCCTCCTACCGACTGATCCTCCGGTAAAACAACATGGATGTGATGATGGAGGCGCGCGGGGCGGCTGCGCAGCGGCGGCATCAATAATCGATCAGTGTGATGATTGATCACGGAGGCGCGTGCACACTGTGAAAACCCGCTGATCACTTCCCGTTACCGGAGGTGTGAGTGTGTGCGCGTGCGCGTGCGTGTGGATCCCCATAAACAATATTAAACATTGTCTGACCTCATTTAAAGTTTAAACCAAAAACAAGAATTTGAAAACAGTTTTATATAAAAGTTGTTTTTTAAAACATATTTTCCTCATTTCAACATAAACATGGAACAATGAGATAATTTAGTGTCCACGTGGTTTAATTTAAATTTAAAGGGGTTGAAATGTGAAAATAAAGGTATTGTGGGGAGCAGGTGGAGCAGAGGAAGGGATCTGAGTGTAGTACTTAGTAGGAACTACTTTGTGTTGCACTAAACAACCGAAAGCCACGAATGTTAGTTTTACTGAATCAGAAACAGAGGACGTAGTTCCAATTTCACAAAAATGTATTTATTTATTACATAAGTCACAATTATTAAAACGCCTTAAAAAAAACGATGACACCGTTAAAATCACAAACTAAGGGGGAACCTGCTGAGACTTACAGGTGGGGGGGACGTGAGTCAGAGACGGGATGTGAGGAACCCCAGAAGAAAACACAAATCACCCCAAAAATCAAAGAAAAGGGGGATTGCACAGCACACATACACACAAAAGGGGAAACCACCACCGTCAGCTCTCAGCAACTGAAGAGGATAACAAACATGATTGGGGGGGGGGGGGGGGGGGTAACCAAAACCAAAAGAAACCAAACTAATGTGGTTGGCAGCAACGCAAAATACTCCAAACTAAATCTTAATCATAGGCTCCCAGAAGAATGAACCTTTTTAACCTGATTAACCCACTTCACCTGTAGAGTCCAACAGAACAACATAAACCGTAAACAGCAGAGAGGAGATTCTGAGGTCCCCAAACTGGACTCTCTCCTCCCCCCGGCTGCACCTTGAGACTCCATGAACATCACAAACAGGATCAGAGACCAGGGACAGCCCTGATGGAGCCCAACACCCACTGAGACCAGGTCTGACTTACTGCAGAGGATGTGAACACAGCTCTCACAGCGGTTGTATAGGGACCCAGTGGCCTCGCAGCAGAGACCCTGGTACCCCAAACTCCCACAACACCTCCCACAAAGGACCCCACGGGTACTGTCATGCGACATTGAAGAGGCGTGTCACACATGACATCTGCACAATGTCCAGAGCCTTCAGCATCTCAGGGTGAATCTCATTCGCCCCTGGCACCTTGCCACTGAGGAGCTGTTTAACACTCCTCCCCAAACTGTATTTTACATTAAAGTCAAATGATGCAAGCTGGGCTGCCCAGCACTGTTCGGTGGAACCATGCTTGGCAGATGACAAGTGGCTGAGCGGATTATGGTCTGTATAGACAGTACGCTTGTGGCCCAGCAAGTACCCCCCGTCATAGCCCATTTGAGTGCCAAGAACTACAATTTCATGGAGTTATATATATATTTCAGTGGGCCTCAGACCTTGGCTACCGTAGGCTATGGGCCTCACCTTACCTCCCCGCTCCTGTGACAGCACACCGTCAAAATCACAAACTAAGGGGGAACCTGCTGAGACTTACAGGTGGGGGGGACGTGAGTCAGAGACGGGGTGTGAGGAACCCCAGAAGAAAACATAAATCACCCCAAAAATCAAAGAAAAGGGGAATTGCACAGCACACATACACACAAAAGGGGAAACCACCACCGTCAGCTCTCAGCAACTGAAGAGGATAACAAACATGATTGGGGGGGGGTGGGGAGGGGGGTTAACCAAAACCAAAAGAAACCAAAGTAATGTGGTTGGCAGCAACGCAAAATACTCCAAACTAAATCTTAATCATAGCCTCCCAGAAGAATGAACCTTTTTAACCTGATTAACCCACTTCACCTGTAGAGTCCAACAGAACAACATCAACCACATAAAGCAGAGAGATGATTCTGAGGTCCCCAAACTGGACTCTCTCCTCTCTCCTACACAGTCTGCTCCTCTTTCCTACAGTCTGCTCCTCTCTACTACAGTCTGCTCCTCTCTCCTGCAGTCTGCTCCTCTCTCCTAGTCTGCTCCTCTCTCTTACATTCTGCTCCTCTGTCCTACAGTCTGCTCCTCTCTCCTACAGTCTGCTCCTCTCTCCTGCAGTCTGCTCCTCTCTCCTACAGTCTGCTCCTCTCTACTACAGTCTGCTCCTCTTTCCTACAGTCTGCTCCTCTCTCCTACAGTCTGTTTCTCTCTCCTACAGTCTGCTCCTCTCTCCTGCAGTCTGCTCCTCTTTCCTCCAGTCTGCTCCTCTCTCCTGCAGTCTGCTCCTCTCTCCTACAGTCTGCTCCTTTAATTATAATAAATAAATATGAACTAACATCAGTATGAACCCTGAGGAGCAGCTTTACATGTAATGAGACTGTGAATAAACATGATGACTCATCATTAACAGTAACTCACCAACCTTTACGCACTAAATGTCCTTTAATGGTAAAGTGATGAAGACAGGAACAAAGAGAAGAGGAAGGAACCACAACTGATCACAGATAACGTAATCACTGCGGTGACAGAAACAAGAAGTTACTAACTGAACTTCTGCTTTGTTTTGTCTACTGTGACTGTAACTAGTAAACCAGTGTTCCCAGTATCACCATTAATACCAGAAACACTAGTAAACCAGTGTTCCCAGTATCACCATTAAAACCAGAAACACTAGTAAACCAGAGTTTTACTGTAACCATGACGATGACGGCTCACAATGTTAAACAGGAAGTTGATGTTGGTTCAAACAGGCCGACATGTTGCTGATGACCTTATATGGACTTCCTGTAGACTGTTGGTAATGTATCAGATATCAGAGTCCTGGTACTGCAGCTCATCTTTCTAAATGATAATACTGATTAGATATTGATTATAACAGAAGTCTGAAGTGATGTATTGATCTCTGGCCGACAGTCTGAGCTGATCAGGTTTCAAACTGCTGCTGCTTCTGAAGACAAAGAAAGAAATCAGGAAATAACGAAGAGTCTTTTTATTGGTGTGAGTTTAGAAGAGAAGAAAAGCAGAAGTGGTTGCCACTCCTCATCCAGACATCATGAAGAGTTCATCTGTGTTTCTGCTGCTCGGTGAGTCCAACACATTCACTCCTTCACTCCTTCACTCATTCACTCATTCACTCCTTTACTCCTTCACTCCTTCACTCCTTCACTCGTTTATCAGGTAGGATGGTGTGAGCTCACCTGAACACACCTGTCTGAGCTTCATGTGGCCTTTGAAAGTGCAGGAAGTTGAAGCACTAACAGACAGACTAGAGAGAGAATGCTGTTAGTAGGACTGATGCTCTAAGGAGGATGTACAAAAGATGAATCCAACCTAAACATGCTGAAACAGGAGGACTCCAGGCTGGAGAACAGGTAGCACCACTCCACCCTGTTTAATGCTTTCTCTGCGTCTAAAGACAGAGCAGCTGCAGGAGAATGTTTACTGACACACATTATATTAATGAGACGTCTAAAGTTATCGGCTGAGCTACGAGAGCGTATGAAGCTTTCTTGGTCTGCATGTATCAGAGTGAGGCGGTCCTTATCTTTTTTAGTATCAAGGAAATGACGGCATCAGACAAAGAGGAAGGAAGGCTGCTCCTGTCCTCAGCCTCACATATCTAGAAGTGATGGTTAAAGCTCATCATAGGCCTTATAAAACTCAGAGTCTTTACCAGACTGGATGTTTCTACTAGCTTCAGCTGTTTGCTCCACAGTGATTGGCTGAGTGAAGCCAGCTGATCCTCTGACAGGGTGGGAAGACCAAGGAGTTAGAAACGAGTCCAGTTCCTCTTTTCAACGTGGGACTGATGACTAGAACTTCCCTGAATGCCCCGTTTATCTCTCCTGAGTCTGTTAACAGTGACTGTGTGCTGACCTCTGACCTGTAGTGAGGGTTAGGGTCTATGTGCTGACCTCTGACCTGTAGTAAGGGTTAGGGTCTATGTGCTGACCTCTGACCTGTAGTGAGGGTTAGGGTCTATGTGCTGACCTCTGACCCGTAGTGAGGGTTAGGGTCTATGTGCTGACCTCTGACCCCTAGTGAGGGTTAGGGTCTATGTGCTGACCTCTGACCCGTAGTGAGGGTTAGGGTCTATGTGCTGACCTCTAACCCGTAGTGAGGGTTAGGGTCTATGTGCTGACCTCTGACCTTTCTGACCCGTGTCCTCCTGCTGCAGGTGTGTCTGTGCTGCTGCTGTCTGGTTCCACTGATTCAGCAGGTGAGTTCCAGCTTCCCAACAACAACCATCAGTCCTTAAAACCTGTTTAACAGCACAGATCACTTTAACCGCTGATCCTAACCACCTGCTTTTTACTGTAACCATGACGACGACGGTTCCCAAACGTTAAAGAAGTCATTTCAACCCAAACCATCATCTTCCTCCAAATAAGTGACTCTAATAATCTGTCTGTGTGTCCTTCAGTCTCTCTGAGTGTCAGTCCAGACCTTCAGCAGTTCTTCAAGGGAGAGTCTCCACTGACTCTGAGCTGTGATGAAGATGGACAGACAGCTGATGGATGGACGGTGAAGAGGAGAGCAGGAGGACAGACTGGACAGTGTGGTGGTGATGGTCAACAAGACTTTGCTAGGATTGAAGGTTCTAACTGCATCATCTCAAGTCCCTTTCCATCAGATTCTGGAGTTTACTGGTGTGAAAGATCTGGAGAGAGAAGTGAAGAGATCAACATCGAAGTTACTGGTAGATATGATTCTGTAACTCTGTCTCTATATGACTGTAACTCTGTCTCTATGTGACTGTAACTCTGTCTCTATGTGACTGTAACTCTGTCTCTATGTGACTGTAACTCTGTCTCTATGTGACTGTAACTCTGTCTCTATGTGACTGTAACTCTGTCTGTTGTTCAGATGTTACCTTTAAGCTGGAGATTCCTGCAGTTCCTGTGCTGACAGGAAGTGATGTCACTCTGCGCTGTAGGACCAACAATGGTTCCACACATCGAGCATTTAATTTATTTAAGAACGGTGACCTTTTCAGATCTGATTCTAAAGGAGAGTTTATCATCAGTAACGTCCAACAGTCTGATGAAGGTCTCTACTCGTGTGTTGTTGGTCAGATAGAATCTGCAAGGAGCAGGCTGAGGGTCAAAGGTCAGTACACTGACATCACTTCCTGTCTATATGACAGTCAGTAGAGTTAATAAACTGATCACTGCACTGAACCACAATCTACTGATTCCTCCTCCAGCTGCTCCTACTTCAGTCTCTCTGAGTATCAGTCCAGACCTTCAGCAGTTCTTCAGCAGAGAGTCTCCACTGACTCTGAGCTGTGATGAAGACGGACGGACAGCTGATGGATGGACGGTGAAGAGGAGAGCAGGAGGACAGACTGGACAGTGTGGTGGTGGTCAACATCCCTTTGGGAGGATTGAAGGTTCTAACTGCTTCATCTCAGGTCCCTTTCAATCAGATTCTGGAGTTTACTGGTGTGAAAGATCTGGAGAGAGAAGTGAAGAGATCAACATCACAGTTACTGGTAGATATGATTCTGTAACTCTGTCTCTATGTGACTGTAACTCTGTCTGACTGTAACTCTGTCTCTATGTGACTGTAACTCTGTCTCTATGTGACTGTAACTCTGTCTCTATATGACTGTAACTCTGTCTGACTGTAACTCTGTCTCTATGTGACTGTAACTCTGTCTCTATGTGACTGTAACTCTGTCTCTATGTGACTGTAACTCTGTCTCTATGTGACTGTAACTCTGTCTCTATGTGACTGTAACTCTGTCTCTATATGACTGTAACTCTGTCTCTATGTGACTGTAACTCTGTCTCTATATGACTGTAACTCTGTCTCTATATGACTGTAACTCTGTCTCTATGTGACTGTAACTCTGTCTGTTGTTCAGATTTTCCCTTTACGCTGGAGATTCCTGCTCTCCCTGTGCTGACAGGAAGTGATGTCACTCTGCGCTGTAGGACCAACAATGGTTCCACACCAACATTTGATTTATTTAAGAACGGTGAACGTATCAGATCTGACCCTAAAGGAGAGTTTATCATCAGTAACGTCCAACAGTCTGATGAAGGTTTCTACTCGTGTGTTGTTGATCTTATTGCAGAATCTCCAAGGAGCAGGCTGAGGGTCAAAGGTCAGAACACTGACATCACTTCCTGTTTATATGACAGTCAGTAGAGTTAATAAACTGATCACTGCACTGAACCACAATCTACTGATTCCTCCTCTAGCTCCTCCTCCTTCCTCTTCTCCTCCTCCTCCTACTTCAGTCTCTCTGAGTGTCAGTCCAGACCTTCAGCAGTTCTTCAGCAGAGAGTCTAAACTGACTCTGAGCTGTGATGAAGACGGACAGACAGCTGATGGATGGACGGTGAAGAGGAGAGCAGGAGGACAGATTGGACAGTGTGGTGTTGGTCAACAAGACTTTGGGAGGATTGAAGGTTCTAACTGCACCATCTCAAGTCCCTTTCAAACAGATTCTGGAGTTTACTGGTGTGAAAGATCTGGAGAGAGAAGTGAAGAGATCAACATCGAAGTTACTGGTAGATATGATTCTGTAACTCTGTCTCTATATGACTGTAACTCTGTCTCTATATGACTGTAACTCTGTCTCTATATGACTGTAACTCTTTCTGTTGTTCAGATGGTCCAATCATCCTGGAGATCCCTGCTCTTCCTGTGCTGACAGGAAGTGATGTCACTCTGCGCTGTAGGACCAACCATGGTTCCACACCAGGATTCAATTTATTTCAGAATGGTGAACTTATCAGATCTGACTCTAAAGGAGAGTTTATCATCAGTAACGTCCAACAGTCTGATGAAGGTTTCTACTCGTGTGTTGTTGGTCTGACTGCAAAATCTCCAAGGAGCAGGCTGAGGGTCAAAGGTCAGTACACTGACATCACTTCCTGTTTATATGTCAGTAGAGTTAATAAACTGATCACTGCACTGAACCACAATCTACTGATTCCTCCTCCAGCTCCTCCTCCTCTAGCTCCTCCTCCAGGTTCCTCTCTCTCTGTGTTCAGACTCTTGTGCCATCTAGTGGTCATCAGTCCGTACTGCATCAGTTCTGTCCTGATGGTGTCCATCCACCGCAGCAGGAGGAGAGGTACACACACACTCACACACACACACACACACTCATGTTTTACTTCATGCCTCCATCTCAACTTCTTCTTAACTCCTCCCACAGGAAACAGACCTGCCGTCTCCATGGCAACCAGCCAGCGTGATGGAGGAGATCAGGGATTGGATGGAGAGAATGACGATGTCACCACTGAGCATGACTTCTGAGCTGCAGCTTGTGTTTTAATCATTTACAGTAAACTGATGATGAAGAGGAGGAAGCTGATCACACCTTAGAACAATAATCAATGATCAATAATTAATGACCCAGTCTCTCCTCTCAGTCTATTTTAATGTGTTCATGGTGTAAATACTAATATATTAATATTAACTGGTATTAAATGTCTTCTCCAGTCTTACCTGAGTCAAATCTCAGCAGATAAAAACCACCTGTTGGGTAGAGACCAAAATAGCAATAAATAGTTTAATTATAGCCTAATTAGTAAAAGATCAAACAAAGACATTTTAATCATACTGGAATAAATTTAGCACTTAATATAAAACTAAATTATTGAGAAAGAGGTGCTATGACTTTGGGTGTTGAAATTCCATTTTTCCCAGTCATTCTCCTTTCCATCGGAAATGAATGGGAATGTTTTGAAAAAACACAAAAATTTCACCTTTTTTCAGAGTCACCTATCTCACTCATACGTGCACATAGAAACGTGATTCAAACTTTAAAACGGAGGAAAACTTGTCCTCTCTCCAAAACACCAAACTGTTTTTACATAACATGTAAACTTTTCAAACTATGAGCAGTCAAACGAGGAGTGGAAATCACTTTTTCTTCAAAGTTAGAGTGGAAGCGGCAGTTAGCTTGAGTGAAAGAAGCAGTAAAAAATAACCTTAATTTTTATTTTTAACTCGAGCTCACGGCCAAACCGTAAAAAGGAGACAAATAATTTTTGGTCAAAATGTAGACATAGGTGTTGGGACTCATAAAATGTGTCTTTGACAGGCGGGGTCTGCACAAAATTTAAACGGGGGGCCGAGACCGGCAGCATTACCTGTCTCACTCCCCATTGACCCTAATGTAATGGTTTTTTTTTTCAAAAGAATCTCACTCTGTGTTCACACTGAGCTTACTCGCTCATTTTAAGGAATATCTGAATAAAATAAACACTGTCACAATCTGCCGGCTTCTGTGTCTCCCACAGTGTTTTCGGTTTTTGGACAGGAGTTACGGTTTTCTCACAATTTCTCAATTGTTCGGGACCTTGTCAGAAGCCAAATTCTGAAGAATTTTGAGAATTCCAAGCAGATCCTCAAATCGCCGTGGCAACCGCATGGCCTTAGCTGCCCTTAGCAACCGTAGGGCCTCAGCTGCCCTTAGCAACCGCAGGGCCTAAGCTGCCCTTAGCAACCGCAGGGCCTTAGCTGCCCTTAGCAACCGCAGGGCCTTAGCTGCCCTTAGCAACCTGTCGCTGGGCAGAAACTGAGCTACTTTTTTGTGATTGGCTAATTCTTGTCTGTCTGTTTGGCAGTTAACTGAGCTTGCAGCTGAAGTTTGCTCAAAGCAAAATGCAGAGCTGTAAAATGTACTTGAATCTGTGTTCTTTACTTTGTTTTTCCAATATTTTATCTTTAATAAAAATGATATTCATAAGTACCGGTTTCAACCTGGTGCTCCATATGATCAATGCGGTACACAGTTAGATGTTGTATTAAGAAAAGTATTCACTTAAGTTTGCTTAATGTGTCATACATCTTCACGGTAAAATTTAACTTTGTAAATGTTGTGCATACACTCACAATACACAAGTGTGTCGTATCTGGTACTCTAAACCAGAATATGATCGGTAACTTTTTAACACTGGAAATAAATCATGTCGTCGTCCCGGCAGCAGCACCGTGTCCTGATTTAATTGAAGGAAATTTTGGTTCATCCAATTAGTTACTTGCTCTAAACAGTGACACAATGACTGTATTGGACTGTAGTCATCTGGGGACAGTGCTAGGTATATCTGTGTGTCATCTGCATAACTGTGATAGTCTACATTAGAGTTCTGCAGAATTTGACCCAAGGGCAGCATATATAGACTGAACAGAAGGGGTCCAAGAACTGACCCCTGAGGAACTCCACATGCAACACTTAGTAGGAACTATGTGTTGCACTAAACAACCGAAAGCCACAAACGTTAGTTTTACTGAATCAGAGCCAGAGGACATAGTTCCAATTTCACAAAAATGTATTTATTTATTACATAAGTCACAATTATTAAAACGCCTTAAAAAAACGATGACACCGTCAAAATCACAAACTAAGGGGAAACCTGCTGAGAGTTACAGGTGGGGGGACGGGAGTCAGAGACGGGGTGTGAGGAATCCCAGAAGAACCCCAAAAATCAAAGAAAAGGGGGATTGCACGGCACACATACACACAAAAGGGGAAACCACCATCGTCTGCTCTCAGCAACTGAAGAGGATAACAAACATGATGAGGGGGGGTGGGGGGTGGTTAATCAAAACCAAAAGAAACCAAAGTAAAATAAACAAAAGCAAACAAAACAAACCAAACTAATGTGGTTGGCAGCAATGCAAAATACTCCAAACTAAATCTTAATCATAGACTCCCAGAAGAATTAACCTTTTTAACCTGATCAAATTCATCCATCCATGACCCTCACTGTGAAGAAGACCCCCAGATACTTAAACCCCCCCCCCCCCCTCTGACCTTTCAGAGCTAAACTGGTCCTGGCTTCTGTCTGTGCACTGCTGAGCCCATCCACCTTTTTCCAGCAGAGCACCATGACCTCAGATGTGGAGGTGCTGACTCTCATCCTGACCACTTCACCTGTAGAGTCCAGCACAACAACATCAACCGTAAACAGCAGAGAGATGATTCTGAGGTCCCCAAACTGGACTCTCTCCTCCCCCCGGCTGCACCTTGAGACTCTGTCCATGAAGATCACAAACAGAATCAGAGACCAGGGACAGCCCTGATGGAGCCCAACACCCACTGAGACCAGGTCTGACTTACTGCAGAGGATGTGAACTCAGCTCTCACAGCGGTTGTATAGAGACCCAATGGCTCACAGCAGAGACCCTGGTGCCCCAAACTCCCACAACACCTCCCACAAAGGACTCCCACGGGTACTGTCATGCGACATTGAAGAGGCGTGTCACACATGACATCTGCACAATGTCCAGAGCCTTCAGCATCTCAGGGTGAATCTCATTCGCCCCTGGCACCTTGCCACTGAGGAGCTGTTTAACACTCCTCCCCGAACTGTATTTTACATTAAAGTCAAATGATGCAAGCTGGGCTGCCCAGCACTGTTCGGTGGAACCATGCTTGGCAGATGACAAGTGGCTGAGCGGATTATTGTCTGTGTAGACAGTACGCTTGTGGCCCAGCAAGTACCCCCCGTCATAGCCCACTTGAGTGCCAAGAACTACAATTTCATGGAGCTATAATTGACCTAAGGGGGAACCTGCTGAGACTTACAGGTGGGGGGGACGTGAGTCAGAGACGGGGTGTGAGGAACCCCAGAAGAAAACATAAATCACCCCAAAAATCAAAGAAAAGGGGAATTGCACAGCACACATACACACAAAAGGGGAAACCACCACCGTCAGCTCTCAGCAACTGAAGAAGAACAGTCTGTTCCTCTCTACTACAGTCTCCTCTCTCCTACAGTCTGCTCCTCTCTCCTACAGTCTGCTCCTTTAATTATAATAAATAAATATGAACTAACATCAGTATGAACCCTGAGGAGCAGCTTTACATGTAATGAGAATGTGAATAAACATGATGACTCATCATTAACAGTAACTCACCAACCTTTACGCACTAAATGCCCTTTAATGGTAAAGTGATGAAGACAGGAACAAAGAGAAGAGGAAGGAAACACAACTGATCACAGATAACAGACGAATCACTGCGGTGACGGAGACAAGAAGTTACTAACTGAACTTCTGCTTTGTTTTATCTACTGTGACTCTAACTAGTAAACCAGAGTTCCCAGTATCACCATTAAACCAGAAACACTAGTAGACCAGTGTTTTACTGTAACCATGACAATGATGGTTCTCAAACGTTAAACAGGAAGTTGATGTTGGTTCAAACAGGCCGACAGGAAGTTGATGTTGGTTCAAACAGGCCGACATGTTGCTGATGACCTTATATGGACTTCCTGTAGACTGTTGGTAATGTATCAGATATCAGAGTCCTGGTACTGCAGCTCATCTTTCTAAATGATAATACTGATTAGATATTGATTATAACAGAAGTCTGAAGTGATGTATTGATCTCTGGCCGACAGTCTGAGCTGATCAGGTTTCAAACTGCTTCTGAAGACAAAGAAAGAAATCAGGAAATAACGAAGAGTCTTGTTATTGGTGTGAGTTTAGAAGAGAAGAAAAGCAGAAGTGGTTGCCACTCCTCATCCAGACATCATGAAGAGTTCATCTGTGTTTCTGCTGCTCGGTGAGTCCAACACATTCACTCCTTTACTCCTTTACTCATTCACTCATTCACTCCTTCACTCCTTTACTCCTTCACTCCTTTACTCCTTTACTCATTCACTCCTTTACTCCTTTACTCCTTTACTCATTCACTCCTTTACTCCTTCACTCCTTTACTCCTTCACTCCTTCACTCCTTTACTCCTTTACTCATTCACTCCTTCACTCGTTTATCAGGTAGGATGGTGTGAGCTCACCTGAACACACCTGTCTGAGCTTCATGTGGCCTTTGAAAGTGCAGGAAGTTGAAGCACTAACAGACAGACTAGAGAGAGAACGCTGTTAGTAGGACTGATGCTCTAAGGAGGATGTACAAAAGATGAATCCAACCTAAACATGCTGAAACAGAAGGACTCCAGGCTGGAGAACAGGTAGCACCACTCCACCCTGTTTAATGCTTTCTCTGCGTCTAAAGACAGAGCAGCTGCAGGAGAATGTTTACTGACACACATTATATTAATGAGACGTCTAAAGTTATCGGCTGAGCTACGAGAGCGTATGAAGCTTTCTTGGTCTGCATGTATCAGAGTGAGGCGGTCCTTATCTTTTTTAGTATCAAGGAAATGACGGCATCAGACAAAGAGGAAGGAAGGCTGCTCCTGTCCTCAGCATCACATATCTAGAAGTGATGGTTAAAGCTCATCATAGGCCGCATAAAACTCAGAGTCTTTACCGGACTGGATATTTCTACTAGCTTCAGCTGTTTGCTCCACAGTGATTGGCTGAGTGAAGCCAGCTGATCCTCTGACAGGGTGGGAAGACCAAGGAGTCAGAAACGAGTCCAGTTCCTCTTTTCAACGTGAGAACTTCCCTGAATGCCCCGTTTATCTCTCCTGAGTTTGTTAACAGTGTCTATGTGCTGACATCTGACCCGTAGTGAGGGTTAGGGTCTATGTGCTGACCTCTGACCTGTAGTGACGGTTAGGGTCTATGTGCTGACCTCTGACCTGTAGTGAGGGTTAGGGTCTATGTGCTGACCTCTGACCTGTAGTGAGGGTTAGGGTCTATGTGCTGACCTCTGACCTGTAGTGACATGTAGTGAGGGTTAGGGTCTATGTGCTGACCTCTGACCTTTCTGACCCATGTCCTCCTGCTGCAGGTGTGTCTGTGCTGCTGCTGTCTGGTTCCACTGATTCAGCAGGTGAGTTCCAGCTTCCCAACAACAACCATCAGTCCTTAAAACCTGTTTAACAGCACAGATCACTTTAACCGCTGATCCTAACCACCTGCTTTTTACTGTAACCATGACGACGACGGTTCCCAAACGTTAAAGAAGTCATTTCAATCCAAACCATCATCTTCCTCCAAATAAGTGACTCTAATAATCTGTCTGTGTGTCCTTCAGTCTCTCTGAGTGTCAGTCCAGACCTTCAGCAGTTCTTCAGCAGAGAGTCTCCACTGACTCTGAGCTGTGATGAAGACGGACAGACAGCTGATGGATGGACGGTGAAGAGGAGAGCAGGAGGACAGACTGGACAGTGTGGTGGTGTTGGTCAACAAGACTTTGCTAGGATTGAAGGTTCTAACTGCATCATCTCAGGTCTCTTTCCATCAGATTCTGGAGTTTACTGGTGTGAAAGATCTGGAGAGAGAAGTGAAGAGATCAACATCGAAGTTACTGGTAGATATGATTCTGTAACTCTGTCTCTATGTGACTGTAACTCTGTCTCTATGTGACTGTAACTCTGTCTCTGTCTGACTGTAACTCTGTCTCTATGTGACTGTAACTCTGTCTCTATGTGACTGTAACTCTGTCTCTATGTGACTGTAACTCTGTCTCTATGTGACTGTAACTCTGTCTGTGACTGTAACTCTGTCTGTTGTTCAGATATTGCCTTTAAGCTGGAGATTCCTGCAGTTCCTGTGCTGACAGGAAGTGATGTCACTCTGCGCTGTAGGACCAGAGATGGTTCCACACCACCAGCTGATTTATTAAAGAATGGTGAACTTTTCAGATCTGACTCTAAAGGAGAGTTTATCATCAGTAACGTCCAACAGTCTGATGAAGGTTTCTACTCGTGTTCTGTTGATCTGACTGGAGAATCTCCAACGAGCAGGCTGAGGGTCAAAGGTCAGTACACTGACATCACTTCCTGTTTATATGACAATCAGTAGAGTTAATAAACTGATCACTGCACTGAACCACAATCTAATGATTCCTCCTCCAGCTCCTCCTACTACTACTACTTCAGTCTCTCTGAGTGTCAGTCCAAACCTTCAGCAGTTCTTCACCAGAGAGTCTCCACTGACTCTGAGCTGTGATGAAGACGGACAGACAGCTGATGGATGGACGGTGAAGAGGAGAGCAGGAGGACAGACGAGACAGTGTCGTGATGGTCAACATGCCTTTGGGAGGATTGAAGGTTCTAACTGCATCATCTCAAGTCTCTTTCAATCAGATTCTGGAGTTTACTGGTGTGAAAGATCTGGAGAAAGAAGTGAAAAGATCAACATCACAGTTATTGGTAGATATTATTCTGTAACTCTGTCTCTATGTGACTGTAACTCTGTCTCTATATGACTGTAACTCTGTCTCTATGTGACTGTAACTCTGTCTCTATGTGACTGTAACTCTGTCTGTTGTTCAGATGGTCCAATCATCCTGGAGATCCCTGCTCTTCCTGTGTTGACAGGAAGTGATGTCACTCTGCGCTGTAGGACCAACCATGGTTACACACATCGAGCATTTAATTTATTAAAGAACGGTGAACGTATCAGATCTGACCCTAAAGGAGAGTTTATCATCAGTAACGTCCAACAGTCTGATGAAGGTTTCTACTCGTGTGATGTTGGTCAGACTGCAGAATCTCCAAGGAGCAGGCTGAAGGTCAAAGGTCAGTACACTGACATCACTTCCTGTTTATATGACAATCGGTGGAGTTAATAAACTGATCACTGCACTGAACCACAATCTACTGATTCCTCCTCCTCTAGCTCCTCCTCCAGGTTCCTCTCTCTGTCTCTCTCTCTCTGTGTTCAGACTCTTGTGCCATCTAGTGGTCATCAGTCCGTACTGCATCTGTTCTGTCCTGATGGTGTCCATCTACCGCAGCAGGAGAGGTACACACACACACTCACTCACACACACACACTCATGTTTTACTTCATACCTCCATCTCAACTTCTTCTTAACTCCTCCCACAGGAAACAGACCTGCTGTCTCCATGGCGACCAGCCAGCGTGATGGAGGCGGTCAGGGATTGGATGGAGAGAATGATGATGTCACCACTGAGCATGACTTCTGAGCTGCAGCTTGTGTTTTAATCATTTACAGTAAACTGATGATGAAGAGGAGGAAGCTGATCACACCTTAGATCAATAATCAATAATCAATAATTAATGACCCTGTCTCTCCTCTCAGTCTATTTTAATGTATTCATGGTGTAAATACTGGTATATTTATATTAACTGGAATTAAATGTCTTCTCCAGTCTTACCTGAGTCAAATCTCAGCAGATAAAAACTCAGCTGTTGGGTAGAGACCAAAATAGCAATAAATAGTTTAATTATAGCCTAATTAGTAAAAGATCAAACAAAGACATTTTAATCATACTGGAATAAATTTAGCACTTAATATAAAACTAAATTATTGAGAAAGAGGTGCTATGACTTTGGGTGTTGAAATTCCAATTTTTCCCAGTCATTCTCCTTTCCATCGGAAATGAATGGGAATGTTTTGAAAAAAACCCAAAATTTCACCTTTTTTCAGAGTCACCTATCTCACTCATACGTGCACATAGAAACGTGATTCAAACTTTAAAACGGAGGAAAACTTGTGCTCTCTCCAAAACACCAAACTGTTTTTACATAACATGTAAACTTTTCAAACTATGAGCAGTCAAACGAGGAGTGGAAATCACTTTTTCGTCAAAGTTAGAGTGGAAGCGGCAGTTAGCTAGATTGAAAGAAGCAGTAAAAAATAACCTTAATTTTTATTTTTAACTCAAGCTCACGACCAAACCGTAAAAAGGAGACAAATAATTTTTGATCAAAATGTAGACATAGGTGTTGGGACTCATAAAATGTGACTTTGACAGGCGGGGTCTGCACAAAATTTAAACGGGGGGCCGAGACCGGCAGCATTACCTGTCTCACTCCCCATTGACCCTAATGTAATCGTCTTCTTTTTTCAAAAGAATCTCACTCTGTGTTCACACTGAGCGTACTCGCTCATTTTAAGGAATATCTGAATAAAATAAACACTGTCAGAATCTGCCGGCTTCTGTGTCTCTCACGGTGTTTTCAGTTTTTGGACAGGAGTTACGGTTTTCTCACAGTTTGCAATTGTTCGGGACCTTGTCAGAAGCCAAATTCTTCAGAATTTTCAGAATTCCCAAGCAGATCCTCAAATCGCCGTAGCAACCGCAGGGCCTTAGCTGCCCTTAGCAACCGTAGGGCCTCAGCTGCCCTTAGCAACCGTAGGGCCTTAGCTGCCCTTAGCAACCGCAGGGCCTTAGCTGGCCTTAGCTGGCCTTAGCAACCGTAGGGCCTTAGCTGCCCATAGCAACCTGTTGCTGGGCAGAAACTGAGCTACTTCATTGTGATGGGCTAATTCCTGTCTGTCTGTTTGGCAGTTAACCGAGCTCACAGCTGAAGTTTGATCAAAGCAAAATGCAGAGCTGTAAAATGTACTTGCGTCTGTGTTCTTAACTTTGTTTTTCCAATATTTTATCTTTAATAAAAATGATATTCATAATGTACTGGTTTCAACCTGGTGCTCCATATGATCAGTGCGGTACACAGTTAGATGTTGTATTAAGAAAAGTATTCAAAGTGTCCTTAATGTGTCATACATCTTCAAGGTAAAACTGAACTTTGTAAATGTTGTGCATACACTCACAATACACAAGTGTGTTGTATTTGAGCCATTTCTACCAACGTGGCGCTATAGTAACAATATAACAAGACATTTCTCTAAACCAGAATATGATCGGTAACTTTTGAACACTGGAAATAAATCAAGTCCTCGTCCCGGCAGCAGCACCGTGGCACTCAACATTTCCCTGGAATTTTCTAGTTGGAAAATGTTTTTTTTTTTTAGTAAATTTGAGCTGATTAATGAAAGAAATAAATTGTGTTACATACCTTTTTAATCATAACTGTTTGTCTTGTGTTTTGTGTCCAGTTCTCCTGAGCCAATTTAGACTTCTGAGACGCTGGTCCAAATAGTTAGTTGAGTCTTCTCTTATGTTATAGATACAGTTATGTTACCATTTTAAAGAAAAACTACTTGTGGTTGTTACACAAACATCCTATGAACTTAATGTAAAGAGATGATACATTGATAAACGTATGCAGTAATAATTAGTCATCCAATCATAGAACAGCACAGTGATTCTTTCTGTTTACTCATGTTAATTATGGGATGTAGTTTTTACTGAATGAGGTCAGGATGTGACATCATCACCTAAATAATGTATTCTGTGTTTTACAGTGTAAAGTTTATAGTTGTGATTAAATGAATGAAATGGACGTAGCTTTGTGCCGAAAAACTACAAATTGGATTCTGATTGGTGAGACAAAGCTCATCCTGATTGGCTGGGACACCAGACCAGTCTACAGAGTAGAAACATCCATCATGTTCAGATTGAGTCACTATAACTATGAAACATAAATTAACTCATCATTCACCTTCATGTTCGAGCCCTGAACACCTCACCAGGGAGGCGTCCGGGAGGCATCCTGACGAGATGCCCGAGCCTCCTCATCTGGCTCCTCTCAACGCGGAGGAGGAGCGGGTCTACTCCGAGCTCCCTCCGGATAACTGAGCTTCTCATCCTCCAGCAGACCCAGACGCAGGGCCTGGTCCAGCAGGGCGGGGGGCCACTGGGCTACCTGTGAGGTCTGTGAGGACCAGGTCTGTGACCCGGTGTCGGTGGCACAGGACCGACCCTGACTGTGAAAACCCGCTGATCACTTCCCGTTACCGGAGGTGTGAGTGTGTGCGCGTGCGTGTTTCCCCGTAAATAATATTAAACATTGTCTGACCTCATTTAAAGTTTAACCAAAAAGAAGAATTTGAAAAGAGTTTTATACAAAAGTTGTTTTTTGGTTGTTTCTTCAAACATATTTTCCTCATTTCAACATAAACATGGAACAATGAGATCATTTAGTGTCCACGTGGTTTAATTTAAATTTAAAGGGGTTGAAATGTGAAAATAAAGGTATTGTGGCAACAGGATCTGTTTGTGAAAAGATGGGAAAAATGGATTAGGTACGTCACTCCTGTTCATCCATCGTTTGTTTAATACCAAATCTTATATCATCTCCTCTTGTCTTTTGTAATTTTACTTTTCAACCCCTATGCATCAGTATTTTGTTTTGGTATAGCAGACCTACACCCCAGCATTCTTGTTCTAATCCTAAAGGGTAAAGTTCTAAATGTATGTATTTTATTATTTTCATATTCTGTGTGATTGAGGGGGGGGACCAATTTTCCCTATCTGTACAATTAGTAGAACCAGGGATGTTTTACTGTGTAATGCAGAAGTACTTTACATAGGAAAGGAGAAGATTGGAGGTTTGATGTGAATGTACATGTATACCATGAAAATCACAATAAAAACAGAATTGAAAAAAAAAAAAAAAAAATAAGGGTATTGTGGCAAGCAGGTGGAGCAGAGGAAGGGATCTGAGTGTGTACTTAGTAGGAACTATGTGTTGCACTAAACAACCGAAAGCCACGAATGTTAGTTTTACTGAATCAGAAACAGAGGACATAGTTCCAGTTTCACAAAAATGTATTTATTTATTACATAAGTCACAATTATTAAAAAGCCTTAAAAAACGATCACACCGTCAAAATCACAAACTAAGGGGAACCTGCTGAGACTTACAGGTGGGGGGACGTGAGTCAGTGACGGGGTGTGAGGAATCCCAGAAGAAAACACAAATCACCCCAAAAATCAGAGAAAAGGGGGATTGCACGGCACACATACACACAAAAGGGGAAACCACCACCGTCAGCTCTCAGCAACTGAAGAGGATAACAAACATGATGAGGGGGGGTGGGGAGTGGGGTAACCGAAACCAAAAGAAACCAAAGTAATGTGGTTGGCAGCAAAGCAAAATACTCCAAACAAAATCTTAATCATAGCCTCCCAGAAGAATGAACCTTTTTAACCTGATTAACCCACTTCACCTGTAGAGTCCAACAGAACAACATCAACCACATAAAGCAGAGAGGAGATTCTGAGGTCCCCAAACTGGACTCTCTCCTCCCCCTGGCTGCACCTTGAGACTCTGTCCATGAAGACCATAAACAGGATCAGAGACCAGGGACAGCCCTGATGGAGCCCAACACCCACTGAGACCAGGTCTGACTTACTGCAGAGGATGTGAACACAGCTCTCACAGTGGTTGTATAGGGACACAATGGCTCACAGCAGAGACCCTGGTACCCCAAACTCCCACAACACCTCCCACAAAGGACCCCACGGGTACTGTCATGCGACATTGAAGAGGCGTGTCACACATGACATCAGCACAATGTCCGGAGCCTTCAGCATCTCAGGGTGAATCTCATTCGCCCCTGGCACCTTGCCACTGAGGAGCTGTTTAACACTCCTCCCCGAACGGTATTTTACATTAAAGTCAAATGATGCAAGCTGGGCTGCCCAGCGCTGTTCGGTGGAACCATGCTTGGCAGATGACAAGTGGCTGAGCGGATTATTGTCTGTGTAGACAGTACGCTTGTGGCCCAGCAAGTACCCCCTGTCATAGCCCACTTGAGTGCCAAGAACTACAATTTCATGGAGCTATAATTGACCGTGTTGCACTCAGTGGGCCTCAGACCTCGGCTACCGTAGGCTATGGGCCTCACCTTACCTCCCCGCTCCTGTGACAGCACACCGTCAAAATCACAAACTAAGGGCGAACCTGCTGAGACTTACAGGTGGGGGGACGGGAGTCAGAGACGGGATGTGAGGAACCCCAGAAGAAAACACAAATCACCCCAAAAATCAAAGAAAAGGGGAATTGGACAGCACACATACACACAAAAGAGGAAACCACCACCGTCAGCTCTCAGCAACTGAAGAGGATAACAAACATGATGAGAGGGGGTTGGGGGGGGGGGTTAACCAAAACCAAAAGAAACCAAAGTAATGTGGTTGGCAGCAACGCAAAATACTCCAAACTAAATCTTAATCATAGACTCCCAGAAGAATGAACCTTTTTAACCTGATTAACCCACTTCACCTGTAGAGTCCAACACAACAACATCAACCACATAAAGCAGAGAGATGATTCTGAGGTCCCCAAACTGGACTCTCTCCTCTCTCCTACACAGTCTGCTCCTCTCTACTACAGTCTGCTCCTCTCTACTAAACAGTCTGCTCCTCTCTACTACAGTCTGCTCCTTTTTCCTGCAGTCTGCTCCTCTCTCCTGCAGTCTGCTCCTCTTTCCTACAGTCTGCTCCTCTCTACTGCAGTCTGCTCCTCTCTCCTACAGTCTGCTCCTCTCTCTTACAGTCTGCTCCTCTTTACTACAGTCTGCTCCTCTCTACTACACAGTCTACTCCTCTCTACTACAGTCTGCTCCTCTCTACTACACAGTCTGCTCCTCTCTACTACAGTCTGCTCCTTTAATTATAATAAATAAATATGAACTAACATCAGTATGAACCTTAAGGAGCAGCTTTACATGTAATGAGAATGTGAATAAACATGATGACTCATCATTAACAGTAACTCACCAACCTTTACGCACTAAATGTCCTTTAATGGTAAAGTGATGAAGACAGGAACAAAGAGAAGAGGAAGGAAACGCAACTGATCACAGATAACAGACGAATTACTGTGGTGACAGAAACAAGAAGTTACTATCTCAACTTCTGCTTTGTTTTATCTGTGACTGTAACTAGTAAACCAGTGTTCCCATTATCACCATTAATACCAGAAACACTAGTAAACCAGAGTTTTACTGTAACCATGACGATGACGGTTCTCAAACGTTAAACAGGAAGTTGACATGTTGCTGATGACCTTATATGGACTTCCTGTAGACTTCCTGTAGACTGCTGGTAATAATGTATCAGATATCAGAGTCCTGTTACTGCAGCTCATCTTTCTAAATGATAATACTGATTAGATATTGATTATAACAGAAGTCTGAAGTGATGTATTGATCTCTGGCCGACAGTCTGAGCTGATCAGGTTTCAAACTGCTTCTGAAGACAAAGAAAGAAATCAGGAAATAACAAAGAGTTTTTTTATTGGTGTGAGTTTAGAAAAGAAGAAAAGCAGAAGTGGTTGCCACTCCTCATCCAGACATCATGAAGAGTTCATCTGTGTTTCTGCTGCTCGGTGAGTCCAACACATTTACTCCTTCTCTCCTTCACTCCTTCACTCCTTTACTCCTTCACTCCTTCACTCCTTTACTCATTCATCAGTAGCAGTTTTACTGTCATTAACACTAGAATGATATTTGGGTAACACTACTTGAAGGTGTCGTCATAAAGTCCCGCTGGCCCGACCCACTGCCGACCAGCAGGGTACGCCACATAATGATTAGTTGACGTTAATCGAAGTGACACGACCAGAAAATGTCTTTGTCACCTTTTTTTGTGTTTCTGGCAAGTTGACATAACGATGGTTATAATTAGATGTGCAAGCTCACAGACCGATTCTAGCACTTAGTCATAGATGTTTGACAGGAAACCCAAAGCTGTCACGACTCCATCATGACAGTCAGTCTTGTCCACCAATAAAGAAAGAATCTTTCAAAGGGTATGGCAACCTCTGTTGGACAAATGGTCAGACATGTGTGAGACCATCAAAGCCCAGAGTGACACCCCTTGCACTTGAGTCTGGCCTCTTCTCTTTCCTTCCGTCGAATTTGTTTTGTACACTATGTTGACTGTCACCATCTAGTCCTTTATCTCATGCTGGCTTTTTTCTTTTCTTTCTTTTTTTTTTCTTCTTTCTAGTTGTTTGTTGGTTTGTTTTTATGCTGGGTGGGGGGTGGTTGGGTTTGGCCTTGTTGGCCTTGTTGGGTGGTGGGCGTAGGGAGTAGGGTGGTGGGCGTAGGGAGTAGGGTGGTGGGCGTAGGGAGGAGGGTGGTGGGTGTAGGGATGAGGGTGGTGGGCATGGGGAGTAGGGTGGTGGGCGTAGGGAGTTGGGTGGTGGGCGTAGGGAGGAGGGTGGTGGGTGTAGGGAGGAGGGTGGTGGGCGTAGGGAGGAGGGTGGTGGGTGTAGGGAGTAGGGTGGTAGGCGTGTGAGAGGGATACGGATCATTCTTAGTCGTCTTTTTGTTCATTTTTCTTTCCACTCATAACTTCTCCTTCAACTTTGCATTTAACCATCAGTCTCAAAAATGGTTAGTTTTCTCTTATCTCAGCTTCCTTCTCCCTGTAGTGAGGGTTAGGGTCTATGTGCTGACCTCTGACCCGTAGTGAGGGTTAGGTTCTATGTGCTGACTCCTGACCTGTAGTGAGGGTTAGGGTCTATGTGCTGACCTCTGACCTGTAGTGAGGTTTAGGGTCTATGTGCTGACCTCTGACTTGTAGTGAGGGTTAGGGTCTATGTGCTGACCTCTGACCTTTCTGACCCGTGTCCTCCTGCTGCAGGTGTGTCTGTGCTGCTGCTGTCTGGTTCCACTGATTCAGCAGGTGAGTTCCAGCTTCCCAACAACAACCATCAGTCCTTAAAACCTGTTTAACAGCACAGATCACTTTAACCGCTGATCCTAACCACCTGCTTTTTACTGTAACCATGACGACGACGGTTCCCAAACGTTAAAGAAGTCATTTCATCCCAAACCATCATCTTCCTCCAAATAAGTGATTCTAATAATCTGTCTGTGTGTCCTTCAGTCTCTCTGAGTGTCAGTCCAGACCTTCAGCAGTTCTTCACCAGAGAGTCTAAACTGACTCTGAGCTGTGATGAAGACGGACAGACAGCTGATGGATGGACGGTGAAGAGGAGAGCAGGAGGACAGACTACACAGTGTGGTGATGGTCAACAAGACTTTGGAAGGATTGAAGGTTCGAACTGCTTCATCTCAGGTCCCTTTCAATCAGATTCTGGAGTTTACTGGTGTGAAAGATCTGGAGAGAGAAGTGAAGAGATCAACATCACAGTTACTGGTAGATATGATTCTGTAACTCTGTCTCTATATGACTGTAACTCTGTCTCTATATGACTGTAACTCTGTCTGACTGTAACTCTGTCTCTATGTGACTGTAACTCTGTCTCTATGTGACTGTAACTCTGTCTCTATATGACTGTAACTCTGTCTCTATGTGACTGTAACTCTGTCTGACTGTAACTCTGTCTCTATGTGACTGTAACTCTGTCTGTTGTTCAGATGGTTCCTTTAAGCTGGAGATTTCTGCAGTTCCTGTGCTGACAGGAAGTGATGTCACTCTGCGCTGTAGGACCAACGATGGTTCCACACCACCAGCTGATTTATTAAAGAACGGTGAACGTATCAGATCTGACCTTAAAGGAGAGTTTATCATCAGTAACGTCCAACAGTCTGATGAAGGTCTCTACTCGTGTTCTTTTGATCTGTCTGCAGAATCTGCAAGGAGCAGGCTGAGGGTCAAAGGTCAGTACACTGACATCACTTCCTGTTTATATGACAGTCAGTAGAGTTAATAAACTGATCACTGCACTGAACCACAATCTACTGATTCCTCCTCCAGCTGCTCCTACTACTACTACTTCAGTCTCTCTGAGTGTCAGTCCAGACCTTCAGCACTTCTTCACCAGAGAGTCTCCACTGACTCTGAGCTGTGATGAAGACGGACAGACAGCTGATGGATGGACGGTGAAGAGAAGAGCAGGAGGACAGACTGGACAGTGTGGTGGTGATGGTCAACAAGGCTTTGGGAGGATTGTAGGTTCTAACTGCACCATCTCAAGTCCCTTTCCTGTAGATTCTGGAGTTTACTGGTGTGAAAGATCTGGAGAGAGAAGTGAAGAGATCAACATCAAAGTTACTGGTAGATATGATTCTGTAACTCTGTCTCTATGTGACTGTAACTCTGTCTCTATATGACTGTAACTCTGTCTCTATGTGACTGTAACTCTTTCTCTATATGACTGTAACTCTGTCTCTATATGACTGTAACTCTGTCTCTATGTGACTGTAAGTCTGTCTCTATGTGACTGTAACTCTGTCTCTATATGACTGTAACTCTGTCTCTATGTGACTGTAACTCTGTCTGTTGTTCAGATGGTCCCTTTAAGCTGGAGATCCCTGCTCTTCCTGTGCTGACAGGAAGTGATGTCACTCTGCGCTGTAGGACCAACGATGGTTCCACACCAACATTTGATTTATTAAAGAACGGTGAACGTATCAGATCTGACCTTAAAGGAGAGTTTATCATCAGTAACTTCCAACAGTCTGATGAAGGTCTCTACTCGTGTTCTGTTGGTCAGACTGCAGAATCTGCAAGGAGCAGGCTGAGGGTCAAAGGTCAGCACACTGACATCACTTCCTGTTTATATGACAGTAGAGTTAATAAACTGATCACTGCACTGAACCACAATCTACTGATTCCTCCTCCAGCTCCTCCTCCTCTTACTACCTCTCCTCCTCCTCCTCCTACTACCTCTCCTTCCTCTCCTCCTCTCTCAGATTCTTCTCCTTCCTCTTCTTCCTCTCCTCCTCTCTCAGATTCTCCTCCTTCTCCTCTAGCTCCTCCTCCAGGTTCCTCTCTCTCTGTGCTCAGACTCTTGTGCCATCTAGTGGTCATCAGTCCGTACTGCATCAGTTCTGTCCTGATGGTGTCCATCTACCGCAGCAGGAGGACAGGTACACACACACACACACACACTCACTCACACACACACACACACATACACATACACATACACACACTCACACTCACACTCCCACACACACACACACACATACACACACACACACACACACACACACACACACACACACACACACTCACACACTCATGTTTTACTTCATACCTCCATCTCAACTTCTTCTTAACTCCTCCCACAGGAAACAGACCTGCCGTCTCCATGGCGACCAGCCAGCGTGATGGAGGCGGTCAGGGATTGGATGGAGAGAATGATGATGTCACCACTGAGCATGACTTCTGAGCTGCAGCTTGTGTTTTAATCATTTACAGTAAACTATTTTAATGTGTTCATGGTGTAAATACTGATATATTAATATTAACTGGTATTAAATGTCTTCTCCAGTCTTACCTGAGTCAAATCTCAGCAGATAAAAACTCAGCTGTTGGGTAGAGACCAAAAGAGCAATAAATAGTTTAATTATAGCCTAATTAGTAAAAGACCAAACAAAGACATTTTAATCATACTGGAATAAATTTAGCACATAATATAAAACTAAATTATTGAGAAAGAGGTGCTATGATTTTGGGTGTTGAAATTCCAATTTTTCCCAGTCATTCTCCTTTCCATTGGAAATGAATGGGAATGTTTTGAAAAAAACCCAAAATTTCACCTTTTTTCAGAGTCACCAAGCTCACTCATACGTGCACATAGAAACGTGATTCAAACTTTAAAACGGAGGAAAACTTGTGCTCTCTCCAAAACACCAAACTGATTTCACATAACATGTAAACTTTTCAAACTATGAGCAGTCAAACGAGGAGTGGAAATCACTTTTTCTTCAAAGTTAGAGTGGAAGCGGCAGTTAGCTAGAGTGTGAGAAGCAGTAAAAAATAACCTTCATTTTTATTTTTAACTCGAGCTCACGGCCAAACCGTAAAAAGGAGACAAATAATTTTTTGTCAAAATGTAGACATAGGTGTTGGGATTCATAAAATGTGACGTTGACAGGCGGGGTCTGCACAAAATTTAAACGGGGGGGCCGAGACCGGCAGCAATACCTGTCCCACTCCCCATTGACCCTAATGTAATCATCTTTTTTTTTTAAAGAATCTCACTCTGTGTTCACACTGAGCTTACTCGCTCATTTTAAGGAATATCTGAATAAAATAAACACTGTCAGAATCTGCCGGCTTCTGTGTCTCTCACGGTGTTTTCGGTTTTTGGACTCACAGTTTGCAATTGTTCGGGACCTTGTCAGAAGCCAAATTCTTCAGAATTTTCAGAATTCCCAAGTAGATTCTCAAATCGCCATAGCAACCGCAGGGCCTTAGCTGCCCTTAGAAACTTCAGGGCCTTAGCTGCCCTTAGCAACCTGTCGCTGGGCATAAACTGAGCTACTTTTTTGTGATTGGCTAATTCCTGTCTGTCTGTTTGGCAGCTAACCGAGCTCGCAGCTGAAGTTTGATCAAAGCAAAATGCAGAGCTGTAAAATGTACATGAGTCTGTGTTCTTTACTTTGTTTTTCCAATATTTTATCTTTAATAAAAATGATATTCATAATGTACTGGTTTCAACCTGGTGCTCCATATGATCAATGCATTACACAGTTAGATGTTGTATTAAGAAAAGTATTCAAAGTTTCCTTAATGTGTCATACATCTTCAAGGTAAAATTGAACTTTGTAAATGTTGTGCATACACTCACAATACACAAGTGTGTCGTATTTGAGCCATTTCTACCAACGTGGCGCTATAGTAACAATATAACAAGACATTTCTCTAAACCAGAATATGATCGGTAACTTTTGAACACTGGAAATAAATCATGTCCTCGTCCCGGCAGCAGCACCGTGTCCTGATTTAATTGAAGGAAATTTTGGTTCATCCAATTAGTTACTTGCTCTAAACAGTGACACAATGACTGTATTGGACTGTAGTCATCTGGGGACAGTGCTAGGTATATCTGTGTGTCATCTGCATAACTGTGATAGTCTACATTAGAGTTCTGCAGAATTTGACCCAAGGGCAGCATATATAGACTGAACAGAAGGGGTCCAAGAACTGGCCCCTGAGGAACTCCACATGCAACACTTAGTAGGAACTATGTGTTGCACTAAACAACCGAAAGCCATGAACGTTAGTTTTACTGAATCAGAAACAGAGGACGTAGTTCCAATTTCACAAAAATGTATTTATTTATTACATAAGTCACAATTATTAAAAAGCCTTAAAAAAGCGATGACACCGTTAAAATCACAAACTAAGGGGGAACCTGCTGAGACTTACAGGTGGGGGGGACGGGAGTCAGAGACGGGGTGTGAGGAATCCCAGAAGAAAACACAAATCACCCCAAAAATCAAAGAAAAGGGGGATTGCACGGCACACATACACACAAAAGGGGAAACCACCACCATCTGCTCTCAACAACTGAAAAGGATAATAAACATGATTGGGGGGGCGGGGGGGGGGGGGGGGGGTTAACCAAAGCCAAAAGAAACCAAAGTAATGTGGTTGGCAGCAACGCAAAATACTCCAAACTAAATCTTAATCATAGGCTCCCAGAAGAATGAACCTTTTTAACCTGATTAACCCACTTCACCTGTAGAGTCCAACAGAACAACATCAACCGTAAACAGCAGAGAGATGATTCTGAGGTCCCCAAACTGGACTCTCTCCTCCCCCCAGGTGCACCTTGAGACTCTGTCCATGAAGATCACAAACAGGATCAGAGACCAGGGACAGCCCTGATGGAGCCCAACACCCACTGAGACCAGGTCTGACTTACTGCAGAGGATGTGAACTCAGCTCTCACAGCGGTTGTATAGAGACCCAATGGCTCACAGCAGAGACCCTGGTGCCCCAAACTCCCACAACACCTCCCACAAAGGACTCCCACGGGTACTGTCATGCGACATTGAAGAGGCGTGTCACACATGACATCTGCACAATGTCCAGAGCCTTCAGCATCTCAGGGTGAATCTCATTCGCCCCTGGCACCTTGCCACTGAGGAGCTGTTTAACACTCCCCCCCGAACGGTATTTCACATCAAAGTCAAATGATGCAAGCTGGGCTGCCCAGCGCTGTTCGGTGGAACCATGCTTGGCAGATGACAAGTAGCTGAGCGGATTATTGTCTGTGTAGACAGTACACTTGTGGTCCAGCAAGTACCCCCTGTCATAGTCCACTTGAGTGCCAAGAACTACAATTTCATGGAGCTATAATTGACCGTGTTGCGCTCAGTGGGCCTCAGACCTCGGCTACCGTAGGCTATGGGCCTCACCTTACCTCCCCGCTCCTGTGACAGCACACCGTCAAAATCACAAACTAAGGGGAACCTGCTGAGACTTACAGGTGGGGGGACGTGAGTCAGAGACGGGGTGTGAGGAACCCCAGAAGAAAACACAAATCACCCCAAAAATCAAAGGAAAGGGGGATTGCACGGCACACATACACACAAAAGGGGAAACCACCACCGTCAGCTCTCAGCAACTGAAAAGGATAATAAACATGATGAGGGGGGGGGGGGGTAACCAAAACCAAAAGAAACCAAAGTAATGTGGTTGGCAGCAACGCAAAATCCTCAAAACTAAATCTTAATCATAGGCTCCCAGAAGAATGAACCTTTTTGACCTGATTAACCCACTTCACCTGTAGAGTCCAACACAACAACATCAACCACATAACTGGACTCTCTCCTCTCTCCTACAGTCTGCTCCTCTTTCCTACAGTCTGCTCCTCTCTACTACAGTCTGCTCCTCTCTCCTGCAGTCTGCTCCTCTCTACTACACAGTCTGCTCCTCTCTACTACAGTCTGCTCCTCTCTACTACACAGTCTGCTCCTCTTTCCTACAGTCTGCTTCTCTCTCCTACAGTCTGCTCCTCTCTCCTGCAGTCTGCTCCTCTCTCCTACAGTCTGCTCCTCTCTCCTACATTCTGCTCCTTTAATTATAATAAATAAATATGAACTAACCTCAGTATGAACCCTGAGGAGCAGCTTTACATGTAATGAGAATGTGAGTAAACATGATGACTCATCATTAACAGTAACTCACCAACCTTTAGACACTAAATGTCCTTTAATGGTAAAGTGATGAAGACAGGAACAAAGAGAAGAGTTTCTGGGTTATCACCATTAACCCAGAAACACTAGAAAACCAGTGTTCCCAGTATCACCATTAAAACCAGAAACACTAGTAAACCAGTGTTCCCAGTATCACCATTTGTTGAATGGTGCTCTCAATTATTGTTTATTTTGTTTCCATTAATGATACTTAATTTGTGTTGGACGCTGACAAGCCACCTGTGGTGGGCGTGGTAAATAAAGAGCCTTCCTGCACGCAGCTGAGCTGTGTTGCAGTTTGAGTGCATGAGCAGTAGCAGAGCGTCTCTCGTCTTTTCTTTGTCCTCCACGTTCGGTGCTGTCGAGTTGGCGTTTCACTACGAGTAGCCGCTGTAACGGGCTGCTCTGCTAAAAGACCGGAAACACTAGTAAACCAGAGTTCCCAGTATCACCATTAAAACCAGAAACACTAGTAGACCAGTGTTTTACTGTAACCATGACGATGACGGTTCTCAAACGTTAAACAGGAAGTTGATGTTGGTTCAAACAGGCCGACAGGAAGTTGATGTTGGTTCAAACAGGCCGACCTGTTGCTGATGACCTATATGGACTTCCTGTAGACTGCTGGTAACAATGTATCAGATATCAGAGTCCTGGTACCTCGGAGCACGCTCATCTTTCTAAATGATAATACTGATTAGATATTGATTATAACAGAAGTCTGAAGTGATGTATTGATCTCTGGCCGACAGTCTGAGCTGATCAGGTTTCAAACTGCTGCTGCTTCTGAAGACAAAGAAAGAAATCAGGAAATAACAAAGAGTTTTTTTATTGGTGTGAGTTTAGAAAAGAAGAAAAGCAGAAGTGGTTGTCACTCCTCATCCAGACATCATGAAGAGTTCATCTGTGTTTCTGCTGCTCGGTGAGTCCAACACATTCACTCCTTTACTCCTTCACTCCTTCACTTCTTTACTCCTTCACTCCTTCACTCCTCCTTTAAAATCAGAAAACCTGAAGGAACCTCTGTACTGCTATCCTGTATAACCCTTGAGTCCTTCAATAAAGATATGACAGTCAGTCTTGTAATGAAGGGGAAAGTTTAACTCATTTTCTGGTCACTTTGATTAATCAGTCAACTTGTTATTACAAAAACCAGATGACCCGATTCTGACATTGACATGATGTTTATGTCTTATGACGATACCTTCAAGTAAAGTGTTACCTGATAGGGTTGGAGTAGGGTGGTGGGCGTAGGGAGTAGGGTGGTGGGCGTGGGGAGTAGGGTGGTGGGCGTAGGGAGTAGGGCGGTGGGCGTGACAGAGGGATACAGATAATTCTTAGTCGTCTTTTTGTTCATTTTTCTTTCCACTCATAACTTCTCCTTCAACTTTGCATTTAACCAGCATCCTCAAAAATGGTTTGTTTTCTCTTATCTCAGCTTCCTTCTCCCACATCTTTAAACTTTTTTCATTTTCCTCCATGTTTTCCAACCATTGTAATCAATTTTGAACTGTAGTGACATCTGACCTGTAGTGAGGGTTAGGGTCTATGTGCTGACCTCTGACCTGTAGTGAGGCTTAGGGTCTATGTGCTGACCTCTGACCCGTAGTGAGGGTTAGGGTCTATGTGCTGACCTCTGACCTGTAGTGAGGGTTAGGGTCTATGTGCTGACCTCTGACCTTTCTGACCCGTGTCCTCCTGCTGCAGGTGTGTCTGTGCTGCTGCTGTCTGGTTCCACTGATTCAGCAGGTGAGTTCCAGCTTCCCAACAACAACCATCAGTCCTTAAAACCTGTTTAACAGCACAGATCACTTTAACCGCTGATCCTAACCACCTGCTTTTTACTGTAACCATGACGATGACGGTTCCCAAACGTTAAAGAAGTCATTTCAACCCAAACCATCATCTTCCTCCAAATAAGTGACTCTAATAATCTGTCTGTGTGTCCTTCAGTCTCTCTGAGTGTCAGTCCAAACCTTCAGCAGTTCTTCACCAGAGAGTCTTCACTGACTCTGAGCTGTGATGAAGACGGACAGACAGCTGATGGATGGACGGTGAAGAGGACAATAAGAGGACAGACTGGACAGTGTGGTGGTGATGGTCAACAAGGCTTTGGGAGGATTGAAGGTTCTAACTGCACCATCTCAAGTCCCTTTCCATCAGATTCTGGAGTTTACTGGTGTGAAAGATCTGGAAAGAGAAGTGAAGAGATCAACATCATAGTTACTGGTAGATATGATTCTGTAACTCTGTCTCTATGTGACTGTAACTCTGTCTCTATGTGACTGTAACTCTGTCTGTTGTACAGACTTTCCCTTTAAGCTGGAGATCCCTGCTCTTCCTGTGCTGACAGGAAGTGATGTCACTCTGCGTTGTAGGACCAGAGATGGTTCCACACCAACATTTAATTTATTAAAGAACGGTGAACGTATGAGATCTGACTCTAAAGGAGAGTTTATCATCAGTAACGTCCAACAGTCTGATGAAGGTTTCTACTCGTGTTCTGTTGATCTGGCTGGAGAATCTCCAAGGAGCAGGCTGTGGGTCAAAGGTCAGTACACTGACATCACTTCCTGTTTATATGACAGTCAGTAGAGTTAATAAACTGATCACTGCACTGAACCACATTCTACTGATTCCTCCTCCAGGTTCAACTCCTACTAGTCCTTCCTCTCCTCCTTCCTCTCCTCCCTCTCCTCCTCCTCCTACTACTACTACTTCAGTCTCTCTGAGTGTCAGTCCAGACCTTCAGCAGTTCTTCACCAGAGAGTCTAACCTGACTCTGAGCTGTGATGAAGACGGACGGACAGCTGATGGATGGACGGTGAAGAGGAGAGCAGGAGGACAGACCAGACAGTGTGGTGGTCGTAAACACGACTTTGGGAGGATTGAAGGTTCTAACTGCATCATCTCAAGTCTCTTTCCATCAGATTCTGGAGTTTACTGGTGTGAAAGATCTGGAGAGAGAAGTGAAGAGATCAACATCGAAGTTACTGGTAGATATGATTCTGTAACTCTGTCTCTATGTGACTGTAACTCTGTCTCTATGTGACTGTAACTCTGTCTCTATGTGACTGTAACTCTGTCTCTATGTGACTCTATGTAACTCTGTCTGTTTTTCAGATTTTCCCTTTAAGCTGGAGATTCCTGCTCTTCCTGTGCTGACAGGAAGTGATGTCACTCTGCGCTGTAGGACCAACAATGGTTCCACACCACCAGCTGATTTATTTAAGAATGGTGAACGTTTCAGATCTGACCCTAAAGGAGAGTTTATCATCAGTAACGTCCAACAGTCTGATGAAGGTCTCTACTGGTGTGATGTTGGTCAGATAGAATCTCCAAGGAGCAGGCTGAGGGTCAAAGGTCAGTACACAGACATCACTTCATGTTTATATGACAGTCAGTCGAGTTAATAAACTGATCACTGCACTGAATCTACTGATTCCTCCTCCAGCTGCTCCTCCTACTACTACTTCAGTCTCTCTGAGTGTCAGTCCAGACCTTCAGCAGTTCTTCAGCAGAGAGTCTCCACTGACTCTGAGCTGTGATGAAGACGGACAGACAGCTGATGGATGGACGGTGAAGAGGAGAGCAGGAGGACAGACTGGACAGTGTGGTGGTGTTGGTGAACAAGCCTTTGGGAGGATTGAAGGTTCTAACTGCATCATCCCAGTTCTCTTTTAATCAGATTCTGGAGTTTACTGGTGTGAAAGATCTGGAGAGAGAAGTGAAGAGATCAACATCACAGTTACTGGTAGATATGATTCTGTAACTCTGTCTCTATATGACTGTAACTCTGTCTCTATATGACTGTAACTCTGTCTCTATATGACTGTAACTCTGTCTCTATGTGACTGTAACTCTGTCTCTATATGACTGTAACTCTGTCTCTATATGACTGTAACTCTGTCTCTATATGACTAACTCTGTCTCTATGTGACTGTAACTCTGTCTCTATGTGACTGTAACTCTGTCTCTATATGACTGTAACTCTGTCTCTATATGACTGTAACTCTGTCTGTTGTTCAGATGGTCCCTTTAAGCTGGAGATCCCTGCTCTTCCTGTGCTGACAGGAAGTGATGTCACTCTGCATTGTAGGACCAGAGATGGTTCCACACCAACATTTAATTTATCAAAGAACGGTGAACGAATCAGATCTGACCTTAAAGGAGAGTTTATCATCAGTAACGTCCAACAGTCTGATGAAGGTTTCTACTCATGTTTTGTTGATGTGACTGGAGAATCTCCAAGGAGCAGACTGAGGGTCAAAGGTCAGTACACTGACATCACTTCCTGTTTATATGACAGTCAGTAGAGTTAATAAACTGATCACTGCACTGAACCACAATCTACTGATTCCTCCTCCAGCTCCTCCTCCTCCTACCTCTCCTCCTCCTCTAGCTCCTCCTCCAGGTTCCTCTCTCTGTGTTCAGACTCTTGTGCCATCTAGTGGTCATCAGTCCGTACTGTATCAGTTCTGTCCTGATGGTGTCCATCTACCGCAGCAGGAGGAGAGGTACACACACACACACACACACACACACACACACACACATACACACACACACACACACACACACACACACACACACACACACACTCATGTTTTACTTCATACCTCCATCTCAACTTCTTCTTAACTCCTCCCACAGTAAACAGACCTGCTGTCTCCATGGCGACCAGCCAGCGTGATGGAGGCGGTCAGGGATTGGATGGAGAGAATGATGATGTCACCACTGAGCATGACTTCTGAGCTGCAGCTTGTGTTTTAATCATTTACAGTAAACTGATGAAGAAGAGGAGGAAGCTGATCACACCTTAGAACAATAATCAATAATCAATAATCAATGATCAATAATTAATGACCCAGTCTCTCCTCTCAGTCTATTTTAATGTGTTCATGGTGTAAATACTGATATATTAATATTAACTGGTATTAAATGTCTTCTCCAGTCTTACCTGAGTCAAATCTCAGCAGATAAAAACTCAGCTGTTGGGTAGAGACCAAAATAGCAATAAATAGTTTAATTATAGCCTAATTAGTAAAAGACCAAACAAGGACATTTTAATCATACTGGAATAAATTTAGCACATAATATAAAACTAAATTATTGAGAAAGAGGTGCTATGACTTTGGGTGTTGAAATTCCAATTTTTCCCAGTCATTCTCCTTTCCATCGGAAATGAATGGGAATGTTTTGAAAAAAACCCAAAATTTCACCTTTTTTCAGAGTCACCAAGCTCACTCATACGTGCACATAGAAACGTGATTCAAACTTTAAAACGGAGGAAAACTTGTGCTCTCTCCAAAACACCAAACTGTTTTTACATAACATGTAAACTTCTCAAACTATGAGCAGTCAAACGAGGAGTGGAAATCACTTTTTCTTCAAAGTTAGAGTGGAAGTGGCAGTTAGTTAGAGTGAAAGAAGCAGTAAAAAATAATCTTCATTTTTATTTTTAACTCGAGCTCACGACCAAACCGTAAAAAGGAGACAAATAATTTTTGGTCAAAATGTAGACATAGGTGTTGGGATTCATAAAATGTGTCTTTGACAGGCGGGGTCTGCACAAAATTTAAACGGGGGGCCGAGACCGGCAGCATTACCTGTCTCACTCCCCATTGACCCTAATGTAATGGGTTTTTTTTCAAAAGAATCTCACTCTGTGTTCACACTGAGCTTACTCGCTCATTTTAAGGAATATCTGAATAAAATAAACACTGTCAGAATCTTCCGGCCTCTGTGTCTCTCACAGTGTTTTCGGTTTTTGGACAGGAGTTACGGTTTTCTCACAGTTTGCAATTGTTCGGGACCTTGTCAGAAGCCAAATTCTGAAGAATTTTGAGAATTCCAAGCAGATCCTCAAATCGCCGTGGCAACTGCATGGCCTTAGCTGCCTTTAGCAACCGTAGGGCCTCAGCTGCCCTTAGCAACCGCAGGGCCTAAGCTGCCCTTAGCAACCGCAGGGCCTTAGCTGCCCTTAGCAACCTGTCGCTGGGCAGAAACTGAGCTACTTTTTTGTGATTGGCTAATTCTTGTCTGTCTGTTAGGCAGTTAACTGAGCTTGCAGCTGAAGTTTGCTCAAAGCAAAATGCAGAGCTGTAAAATGTACTTGAATCTGTGTTCTTTACTTTGTTTTTCCAATATTTTATCTTTAATAAAAATGATATTCATAAGTACCGGTTTCAACCTGGTGCTCCATATGATCAATGCGGTACACAGTTAGATGTTGTATTAAGAAAAGTATTCACTTAAGTCTCCTTAATGTGTCATACATCTTCAAGGTAAAATTGAACTTTGTAAATGTTGTGCATACACTCACAATACACAAGTGTGTCGTATTTGAGCCATTTCTACCAACGTGGCGCTATAGTAACAATATAACAAGACATTTCTCTAAACCAGAATATGATCGGTAACTTTTTAACACTGGAAATAAATCATGTCCTCGTCCCGGCAGCAGCACCGTGTCCTGATTTAATTGAAGGAAATTTTGGTTCATCCAATTAGTTACTTGCTCTAAACAGTGACACAATGACTGTATTGGACTGTAGTCATCTGGGGACAGTGCTAGGTATATCTGTGTGTCATCTGTATAACTGTGATAGTCTACATTAGAGTTCTGCAGAATTTGATCCAAGGGCAGCATATATAGACTGAACAGAAGGGGTCCAAGAACTGACCCCTGAGGAACTCCACATGCAACACTTAGTAGGAACTATGTGTTGCACTAAACAACCGAAAGCCACAAACGTTTTACTGAATCAGAGCCAGAGGACATAGTTCCAATTTCACAAAAATGTATTTATTTATTACATAAGTCACAATTATTAAAACGCCTTAAAAAAACGATGACACTGTCAAAATCACAAACTAAGGGGAAACCTGCTGAGACTTACAGGTGGGGGGACGGGAGTCAGAGATGGGGTGTGAGGAATCCCAGAAGAACCCCAAAAATCAAAGAAAAGGGGAATTGCACAGCACACATACACACAAAAGGGGAAACCACCACCGTCAGCTCTCAGCAACTGCAGAGGATAACAAACATGATGAGGGGGGGTGGGGGGTGGTTAACCAAAACCAAAAGAAACCAAAGTAAAATAAACAAAAGCAAATAAAACAAACCAAACTAATGTGGTTGGCAGCAATGCAAAATACTCCAAACTAAATCTTAATCATAGACTCCCAAAAGAATTAACCTTTTTAACCTGATCAAATTCATCCATCCATGACCCTCACTGTGAAGAAGACCCCCAGATACTTAAACCCCCCCCCCCCCCTCTGACCTCTCAGAGCTAAACTGGTCCTGGCGTCTGTCTGTGCACTGCTGAGCCCATCCACCTTTTTCCAGTAGAGCACCATGACCTCAGATGTGGAAGTGCTGACTCTCATCCTGACCACTTCACCTGTAGAGTCCAGCACAACAACATCAACCGTAAACAGCAGAGAGATGATTCTGAGGTCCCCAAACTGGACTCTCTCCTCCCCCCGGCTGCACCTTGAGACTCTGTCCATGAAGATCACAAACAGGATCAGGGACCAGGGACAGCCCTGATGGAGCCCAACACCCACTGAGACCAGGTCTGACTTACTGCAGAGGATGTGAACACAGCTCTCACAGCGGTTGTATAGGGACCCAATGGCTCACAGCAGAGACCCTGGTACCCCAAACTCCCACAACACCTCCCACAAAGGACCCCACGGGTACTGTCATGCGACATTGAAGAGGCGTGTCACACATGACATCTGCACAATGTCCAGAGCCTTCAGCATCTCAGGGTGAATCTCATTCGCCCCTGGCACCTTGCCACTGAGGAGCTGTTTAACACTCCTCCCCGAACTGTATTTTACATCAAAGTCAAATGATGCAAGCTGGGCTGCCCGGCGCTGTTTGGTGGAACCATGCTTGGCAGATGACAAGTGGCTGAGCGGATTATTGTCTGTGTAGACAGTACGCTTGTGGCCCAGCAAGTACCCCCCCGTCATAGCCCACTCGAGTGCCAAGAACCACAATTTCATGGAGCTATAATTGACTGTGTTGCGCTCAGTGGGCCTCAGACCTTGGCTACCATAGGCTATGGGCCTCACCTTACCTCCCTGCTCCTGTGACAGCACACCGTCAAAATCACAAACTAAGGGGGAACCTGCTGAGACTTACAGGTGGGGGGACGGGAGTCAGAGACGGGGTGTAAGGAACCCCAGAAGAAAACACAAATCACCCCAAAAATCAAAGAAAAGGGGGATTGCACAGCACACATACACACAAAAGGGGAAACCACCACCGTCTGCTCTCAGCAACTGAAGAGGATAACAAACATGATGAGGGGGGGTGGGGGGGGGGGGGGGGGTAACTAAAACCAAAAGAAGCCAAACTAATGTGGTTGGCAGCAAAGCAAAATACTCCAAACTAAATCTTAATCATAGCCTCCCAGAAGAATGACCCTTTTTAACCTGATTAACCCACTTCACCTGTAGAGTCCAACAGAACAACATCAACCACATAAAGCAGAGAGGTGATTCTGAGGTCCCCAAACTGGACTCTCTCCTCTCTCCTACACAGTCTGCTCCTCTTTCCTGCAGTCTGCTCCTCTCTCCTGCAGTCTGCTCCTCTTTCCTACAGTCTGCTCCTCTCTCCTGCAGTCTGCTCCTCTCTCCTACAGTCTGCTCCTCTCTCCTGCAGTCTGCTCCTCTCTCCTACAGTCTGCTCCTCTCTCCTACAGTCTGCTCCTCTCTACGAGAGTCTGCTCCTCTCTACTACACAGTCTGCTCCTCTCTACTGCAGTCTGCTTCTCTCTCCTGCAGTCTGCTCCTCTCTCCTACAGTCTGCTCCTCTCTACTAGAGTCTGTTCCTCTCTACTACACAGTCTGCTCCTCTCTCCTGCAGTCTGCTCCTCTCTCCTACAGTCTGCTCCTCTCTCCTGCAGTCTGCTCCTCTCTCCTACAGTCTGCTTCTCTCTCCTGCAGTCTGCTCCTCTCTCCTGCAGTCTGCTCCTCTCTGCTACAGTCTGCTCCTCTCTCCTACAGTCTGCTCCTCTCTCCTACAGTCTGCTCCTTTAATTATAATAAATAAATATGAATTAACCTCAGTATGAACCCTGAGGAGCAGCTTTACATGTAATGAGAATGTGAATAAACATGATGACTCATCATTAACAGTAACTCACCAACCTTTACACACTAAATGTCCTTTAATGGTAAAGTGATGAAGACAGGAACAAAGAGAAGAGGAATGAAACACAACTGATCACAGATAACAGACGAATTACTGTGGTGACGGAGACAAGAAGTTACTAACTGAACTTCTGCTTTGTTTTACCTACTGTGACTGTAACTAGAAAACCAGTGTTCCCAGTATCACCATTAACCCAGAAACACTAGTAAACCAGAGTTTTACTGTAACCATGACGATGACGGTTCTCAAACGTTAAACAGGAAGTTGATGTTGGTTCAAACAGGCCGAGCTGTTGCTGATGACCTTATATGGACTTCCTGTGGACTGCTGGTAATAATGAATCCGTTATCAGAGTCCTGTTACGAAGAGTCTTTTTATTGGTGTGAGTTTAGAAGAGAAGAAAAGCAGAAGTGATTGTCACTCCTCATCCAGACATCATGAAGAGTTCATCTGTGTTTCTGCTGCTCGGTGAGTCCAACACATTCACTCCTTCACTCCTTTACTCCTTTACTCCTTCACTCCTTTACTCCTTTACTCCTTTACTCCTTCACTCATTCACTCATTCACTCCTTTACTCCTTTACTCCTTCACTCCTTCACTCGTTTATCAGGTAGGATGGTGTGAGCTCACCTGAACACACCTGTCTGAGCTTCATGTGCTCTTTGAAAGTGCAGGAAGTTGAAGCGCTAACAGACAGACTAGAGAGAGAATGCTGTTAGTAGTACTGATGCTCTAAGGAGGATGTACAAAAGATGAATCCAACCTAAACATGCTGAAACAGAAGGACTCCAGGCTGGAGAACAGGTAGCACCACTCCACCCTGTTTAATGCTTTCTCTGCGTCTAAAGACAGAGCAGCTGCAGCTGAATGTTTACTGACACACATTATATTAATGAGACGTCTAAAGTTATCGGCTGAGCTACGAGAGCGTATGAAGCTTTCTTGGTCTGCATGTATCAGAGTGAGGCGGTCCTTATCTTTTTTAGTATCAAGGAAATGACGGCATCAGACAAAGAGGAAGGAAGGCTGCTCCTGTCCTCAGCATCACATATCTAGAAGTGATGGTTAAAGCTCATCATAGGCCTTATAAAACTCAGAGTCTTTACCAGACTGGATATTTCTACTAGCTTCAGCTGTTTGCTCCACAGTGATTGGCTGAGTGAAGCCAGCTGATCCTCTGACAGGGTGGGAAGACCAAGGAGTCAGAAACGAGTCCAGTTCCTCTTTTCAACGTAGGACTGATGACTAGAACTTCCCTGAAAGCACCGTTTATCTCTCCTGAGTCTGTTAACAGTGACTGTGTGCTGACCTCTGACCTGTAGTGAGGGTTAGGGTCTATGTGCTGACCTCTGACCTGTAGTGAGGGTTAGGGTCTATGTACTGACCTCTGACCTGTAGTGAGGGTTAGGGTCTATGTGCTGACTTCTGACCCGTAGTGAGGGTTAGGGTCTATGTGCTGACCTCTGACCCGTAGTGAGGGTTAGGGTCTATGTGCTGACCTCTGACCCGTAGTGAGGGTTAGGGTCTATGTGCTGACCTCTGACCTGTAGTGAGGGTTAGGGTCTATGTGCTGACCTCTGACCTGTAGTGAGGGTTAGGGTCTATGTGCTGACCTCTGACCTTTCTGACCCGTGTCCTCCTGCTGCAGGTGTGTCTGTGCTGCTGCTGTCTGGTTCCACTGATTCAGCAGGTGAGTTCCAGCTTCCCAACAACAACCATCAGTCCTTAAAACCTGTTTAACAGCACAGATCACTTTAACTGCTGATCCTAACCACCTGCTTTTTACTGTAACCATGACGACGACGGTTCCCAAACGTTAAAGAAGTCATTTCAACCCAAACCATCATCTTCCTCCAAATAAGTGACTCTAATAATCTGTCTGTGTGTCCTTCAGTCTCTCTGAGTGTCAGTCCAAACCTTCAGCAGTTCTTCAGCAGAGAGTCTGACCTGACTCTGAGCTGTGATGAAGACGGACGGACAGCTGATGGATGGACGGTGAAGAGGAGAGCAGGAGGACAGACTAGACAGTGTGGTGGTGATGGTCAACAAGGCTTTGCTAGGATTGAAGGTTCTAACTGCATCATCTCAAGTCTCCGTGAATCAGATTCTGGAGTTTACTGGTGTGAAAGATCTGGAGAGAGAAGTGAAGAGATCAACATCATAGTTTCTGGTAGATATGATTCTGTAACTCTGTCTCTATATGACTGTAACTCTGTCTGACTGTAACTCTGTCTCTATATGACTGTAACTCTGTCTCTATGTGACTGTAACTCTGTCTGACTGTAACTCTGTCTCTATATGACTGTAACTTTGTCTCTATGTGACTGTAACTCTGTCTGTTGTTCAGATGTTACCTTTAAGCTGGAGATTCCTGCAGTTCCTGTGCTGACAGGAAGTGATGTCACTCTGCGCTGTAGGATCAGAGATGGTTCCACACATCGAGCATTTAATTTATTTAAGAACGGTGACCTTTTCAGATCTGATTCTAAAGGAGAGTTTATCATCAGTAACGTCCAACAGTCTGATGAAGGTCTCTACTCGTGTGTTGTTGGTCAGATAGAATCTGCAAGGAGCAGGCTGAGGGTCAAAGGTCAGTACACTGACATCACTTCCTGTCTATATGACAGTCAGTAGAGTTAATAAACTGATCACTGCACTGAACCACAATCTACTGATTCCTCCTCCAGCTCCTCCTACTTCAGTCTCTCTGAGTGTCAGTCCAGACCTTCAGCAGTTCTTCAGTGGAGAGACTAACCTGACTCTGAGCTGTGATGAAGACGGACAGACAGCTGATGGATGGACGGTGAAGAGGAGAGCAGGAGGACAGACTGGACAGTGTGGTGGTGGTCAACATGCCTTTGGGAGGATTGAAGGTTCTAACTGCACCATCTCAAGTCCCTTTCAAACAGATTCTGGAGTTTACTGGTGCGAAAGATCTGGAGAGAGAAGTGAAGAGATCAACATCACAGTTACTGGTAGATATGATTCTGTAACTCTGTCTCTATGTGACTGTAACTCTGTCTCTATGTGACTGTAACTCTGTCTCTATGTGACTGTAACTCTGTCTCTATATGACTGTAACTCTGTCTCTATGTGACTGTAACTCTGTCTGTTGTTCAGATGGTCCAATCATCCTGGAGATCCCTGCTCTTCCTGTGCTGACAGGAAGTGATGTCACTCTGCGCTGTAGGACCAACCATGGTTCCACACCAGGATTCAATTTATTTCAGAACGGTGAACGTATCAGATCTGACCCTAAAGGAGAGTTTATCATCAGTAACGTCCAACAGTCTGATGAAGGTCTCTACTCGTGTTCTGTTGGTCAGACTGCAGAATCTCCAAGGAGCAGGCTGAGGGTCAAAGGTCAGTACACTGACATCACTTCCTGTTTATATGTCAGTAGAGTTAATAAACTGATCACTGCACTGAACCACAATCTACTGATTCCTCCTCCAGCTGCTCCTCCTACCTCTCCTCCTTCTCCTCCTCTCTCAGCCTCTCCTCCTCTAGCTCCTCCTCCAGGTTCCTCTCTCTCTGTGTTCAGACTCTTGTGCCATCTAGTGGTCATCAGTCCGTACTGCATCAGTTCTGTCCTGATGGTGTCCATCTTCCGCAGCAGGAGGACAGGTACACACACACACACACACACTCACACACACACACACATACATACACACACACACACACACACACTCATGTTTTACTTCACACCTCCATCTCAACTTCTTCTTAACTCCTCCCACAGGAAACAGACCTGCCGTCTCCATGGCAACCAGCCAGCGTGATGGAGGAGATCAGGGATTGGATGGAGAGAATGATGATGTCACGACTGAGCATGACTTCTGAGCTGCAGCTTGTGTTTTAATCATTTACAGTAAACTGATGATGAAGAGGAGGAAGCTGATCACACCTTAGAACAATAATCAATGATCAATGATCAATGATCCAGTCTCTCCTCTCAGTCTATTTTAGTGTGTTCATGGTGTAAATACTGATATATTAATATTAACTAGTATTAAATGTCTTCTCCAGTCTTACCTGAGTCAAATCTCTACAGATAAAAACCACCTGTTAGGTAGAGACCAAAATAGCAATAAATAGTTTAATTATAGACTAATTAGTAAAAGACCAAACAAAGACATTTTAATCATACTGGAATAAATTTAGCACTTAATATAAAACTAAATTATTGAGAAAGAGGTGCTATGATTTTGGGTGTTTAAATTCCAATTTTTCCCAGTCATTCTCCTTTCCATTGGAAATGAATGGGAATGTTTTGAAAAAACCCAAAAATTTCACCTTTTTTCAGAGTCACCAAGCTCACTCATACGTGCACGTAGAAACGTGATTCAAACTTTAAAACAGAGGAAAACTTGTCCTCTCTGGAAAAATACCAAACTGTTTTTACATATCATGTAAACTTTTCAAACTATGAGCAGTCAAACGCGGAGTGGAAATCACTTTTTCTTCAAAGTTAGAGTGGAAGCGGCAGTTAGCTTAAGTGAGAGAAGCAGTAAAAAATAACCTTCATTTTTATTTTTAACTTGAGCTCACGGCCAAACCGTAAAAAGGAGACAAATAATATTTTGTCAAAATGTAGACATAGGTGTTGGGATTCATAAAATGTGACTTTAACAGGCAGGGTCTGCACAAAATTTAAACGGGGGGGCCGAGACCGGCAGCAATACCTGTCTCGCTCCCCACTGACTCTAATGTAATCGTCTACTTTTTTCAAAAGAATCTCACTCTGTGTTCACACTGAGCTTACTCGCTCATTTTAAGAATATCTGAATAAAATAAATGCTGTCAGAATCTGCCGGCTTCTGTGTCTCTCACAGTGTTTTCGGTTTTTGGACAGGAGTTACGGTTTTCTCACAGTTTGTAATTGTTCGGGACCTTGTCAGAAGCCAAATTCTGCAGAATTTTGAGAATTCCCAAGCAGATCCTCAAATCGCCGTAGCAACCGCAGGGCCTTAGCTGCCCTTAGCAACCGTAGGGCCTTAGCTGCCCTTAGCAACCGTAGGGCCTTAGCTGCCCTTAGCAACCGCAGGGCCTTAGCTGGCCTTAGCAACCGCAGGGCCTTAGCTGCCCTTAGCAACCTGTCGCTGGGCAGAAACTGAGCTACTTCATTGTGATTGGCTAATTCCTGTCTGTCTGTTTGCCAGTTAACTGAGCTTGCAGCTGAAGTTTGATCAAAGCAAAATGCAGAGCTGTAAAATGTACTTGAGTCTGTGTTCTTTACTTTGTTTTTCCAATATTTTATCTTTAATAAAAATGATATTCATAAGTACTGGTTTCAACCTGGTGCTCCATATGATCAATGCATTACACAGTTAGATGTTGTATTAAGAAAAGTATTCACTAAAGTGTCCTTAATGTGTCATACATCTTCAAGGTAAAATTTAATTTGTAAATGTTGTGCATAGACTCACAATACACAAGTGTGTTGTATTTGAGCCATTTCTACCAACGTGACGCTATAGTAACAATATAACATGACATTTCTCTAAACCAGAATATGATTGGTAAGTTTTGAACACTGGAAATAAATCATGTCCTCGTCCTGGCAGCAGCACCGTGTCCTGATTTAATTGAAGGAAATTTTGGTTCATCCAATTAGTTACTTGCTCTAAACAGTGACACAATGACTGTATTGGACTGTAGTCATCTGGAGACAGTGCTCGGTATATCTGTGTGTCATCTGCATAACTGTGATAGTCTACATTAGAGTTCTGCAGAATTTGACCCAAGGGCAGCATATATAGACTGAACAGAAGGGGTCCAAGAACTGACCCCTGAGGAACTCCACATGCAACACTTAGTAGGAACTATGTGTTGCACTAAACAACCGAAAGCCACGAACGTTAGTTTTACTGAATCAGAGCCAGAGGACGTAGTTCCAATTTCACAAAAATGTATTTATTTATTACATAAGTCACAATTATTAAAAAGCCTTAAAAAAACGATGACACCGTCAAAATCACAAACTAAAGGGGAACCTGCTGAGAGTTACAGGTGGGGGGATGGGAGTCAGAGACGGGGTGTGAGGAATCCCAGAAGAACCCCAAAAATCAAAGAAAAGGGGGATTGCAGGGCACACATACACACAAAAGGGGAAACCACCACCGGCTGCTCTCAGCAACTGAAGAGGATAACAAGCATGATTGGGGGTGGTGGGGGGGGGGGGGGTAACCAAAACCAAAAGAAACCAAAGTAATGTGGTTGGCAGCAACGCAAAATACTCCAAACTAAATCTTAATCATAGACTCCCAGAAGAATGAACCTTTTTAACCTGATCAAATTCATCCATCCATGACCCTCACTGTGAAGAAGACCCCCAGATACTTAACCCCCCCCCCCCCTCTGACCTTTCAGAGCTAAACTGGTCCTAGCTTCTGTCTGTGCACTGCTGAGCCCATCCACCTTTTTCCAGCAGAGCACCATGGCCTCAGATGTGGAGGTGCTGACTTTCATCCTGACCACTTCACCTGTAGAGTCCAACAGAACAACATCAACCGTAAACAGCAGAGAGGTGATTCTGAGGTCTCCAAACTTGACTCTCTCCTCCCCCCGGCTGCACCTTGAGACTCTGTCCATGAAGATCACAAACAGAATCAGAGACCAGGGACAGCCCTGATGGAGCCCAACACCCACTGAGACCAGGTCTGACTTACTGCAGAGGATGTGAACTCAGCTCTCACAGTGGTTGTATAGGTACCCAATGGCTCACAGCAGAGACCCTGGTACCCCAAACTCCCACAACACCTCCCACAAAGGACCCCACGGGTACTGTCATGCGACATTGAAGAGGCGTGTCACACATGACATCTGCACAATATCCGGAGCCTTCAGCATCTCAGGGTGAATCTCATTCGCACCTGGAACCTTGCCACTGAGGAGCTGAACATTCCTCCCCGAACGGTATTTTACATCAAAGTCAAATGATGCAAGCTGGGCTGCCCGGCGCTGTTCGGTGGAACCATGCTTGGCAGATGACAAGTGGCTGAGTGGATTATTGTCTGTGTAGACTTGAGGCCCAGCAAGTACCCCCCGTCATAGCCCACTTGAGTGCCAAGAACTACAATTTCATGGAGCTATAATTGACCGTGTTGCGCTCAGTGGGCTATGGGCCTCACCTTACCTCCCCGCTCCTGTGACAGCACACCGTCAAAATCACAAACTAAGGGGGAACCTGCTGAGACTTACAGGTGGGGGGACGGGAGTCAGAGACGGGGTGTGAGGAACCCCAGAAGAAAACACAAATCACCCCAAAAATCAAAGAAAAGGGGAATTGCACGGCACACATACACACAAAAGGGGAAACCACCACCGTCAGCTCTTAGCAACTGAAGAGGATAACAAACATGATGAGGGGGGGGTGGGGGGGGTAACCAAAACCAAAAGAAACCAAACTAATGTGGTTGGCAGCAACGCAAAATACTCCAAACTAAATCTTAATCATAGCCTCCCAGAAGAATGAACCTTTTTAACCTCATTAACCCACTTCACCTGTAGAGTCCAGCACAACAACATCAACCACATAAAGCAGAGAGGAGATTCTGAGGTCCCCAAACTGGACTCTCTCCTCTCTCCTACACAGTCTGCTCCTCTCTACTACAGTCTGCTCCTCTTTCCTGCAGTCTGCTCCTCTCTCCTGCAGTCTGCTCCTCTTTCCTACAGTCTGCTCCTCTCTCCTATAGTCTGCTCCTCTCTCCTGCAGTCTGCTCCTCTCTTCTACAGTCTGCTCCTCTTTCCTACAGTCTGCTCCTCTCTCCTGCAGTCTGCTCCTCTTTCCTACAGTCTGCTCCTCTCTCCTATAGTCTGCTCCTCTCTCCTGCAGTCTGCTCCTCTCTTCTACAGTCTGCTCCTCTTTCCTACAGTCTGCTCCTCTCTCCTATAGTCTGCTCCTCTCTCCTGCAGTCTGCTCCTCTCTCCTACAGTCTGCTCCTCTCTCCTATAGTCTGCTCCTCTCCCCTACAGTCTGCTCCTCTCTCCTACAGTCTGCTCCTCTCTCCTTCAGTCTGCTCCTCTCTCCTGCAGTCTGCTCCTCTCTCCTACAGTCTGGTCCTCTCGCCTACAGTCTGCTCCTTTAATTATAATAAATAAATATGAACTAACATCAGTATGAACCCTGAGGAGCAGCTTTACATGTAATGAGAATGTGAATAAACATGATGACTCAGCATTAACAGTAACTCACCAACCTTTACACACTAAATGTCCTTTAATGGTAAAGTGATGAAGACAGGAACAAAGAGAAGAGGAAGGAAACACAACTGATCACAGAGTTCAGACGAATCACTGTGGTGACGTAGACAAGAAGTTACTAACTGAACTTCTACTTTGTTTTATCTACTGTGACTGTAACTAGTAAACCAGTGTTCCCAGTATCACCATTTGTTGAATGGTGCTCTCAATTATTGTTTATTTTGTTTCCATTAATGATACTTAATTTGTGTTGGACGCTGACAAGCCACCTGTGGTGGGCATGGTAAATAAAGAGCCTTCCTGCACACAGCTGAGCTGTGTTGCAGTGTGAGTGCATGAGCAGTAGCAGAGCGTCTCTCGTCTTTTCTTTGTCCTCCACGTTCGGTGCTGTCGAGTTGGCGTTTCACTACGAGTAGCCGCTGTAACGGGCTGCTCTGCTAAAAGACCGGAAACACTAGTAAACCAGAGTTCCCAGTATCACCATTAAAACCAGAAACACTAGTAGACCAGTGTTTTACTGTAACCATGACGATGACGGTTCTCAAACGTTAAACAGGAAGTTGATGTTGGTTCAAACAGGCCGACAGGAAGTTGATGTTGGTTCAAACAGGCCGACCTGTTGCTGATGACCTATATGGACTTCCTGTAGACTTCCTGTAGACTGCTGGTAACAATGTATCAGATATCAGAGTCCTGTTACTGCAGCTCATCTTTCTAAATGATAGTATTGATTAGATATTGATTATAACAGAAGTCTGAAGTGATGTATTGATCTCTGGCCGACAGTCTGAGCTGATCAGGTTTCAAACTGCTTCTGAAGACAAAGAAAGAAATCAGGAAATAACAAAGAGTCTTGTTATTGGTGTGAGTTTAGAAGAGAAGAAAAGCAGAAGTGGTTGCCACTCCTCATCCAGACATCATGAAGAGTTCATCTGTGTGTCTGCTGCTCGGTGAGTCCAACACATTCACTCCTTCACTCCTTTACTCCTTCACTTCTTTACTCCGTCACTCCTTCACTCCTTTACTCCTCCTTTAAAATCAGAAAACCTGAAGGAGAACCTCTGTACTGCTATTGTGTATAACCCTTGAGTCCTTTAATAAAGATATGACAGTCAGTCTTGTAATGAAGGGGAAGGTTTAACTCATTTTCTGGTCACTTTGATTAATCAGTCAACTTGTTATTACAAAAACCAGATGACCCGATTCTGACAATGACATGATGTTTATGTCTTATGACGATACCTTCAAGTAAAGTGTTACCTGATAGGGTTGGAGTAGGGTGGTGGGCATGGGGAGTAGGGTGGTGGGCGTGGGGAGTAGGGCGGTGGGCGTGGGGAGTAGGGCGGTGGGCGTGGGGAGTAGGGCGGTGGGCGTAGGGAGTAGGGCGGTGGGCGTAGGGAGTAGGGCGGTGGGAGTAGGGAGTAGGGCGGTGGGCGTAGGGAGTAGGGTGGTGGGAGTAGGGAGTAGGGTGGTGGGCGTGGGGAGTAGGGCGGTGGGCGTAGGGAGTAGGGTGGTGGGCGTGGGGAGTAGGGTGGTGGGCGTAGGGAGTAGGGCGGTGGGCGTAGGGAGTAGGGTGGTGGGAGTAGGGAGTAGGGCGGTGGGCGGTGGGTGTAGGTAGTAGGGCGGTGGGCGTGAAAGAGGGATACAGATAATTCTTAGTCGTGTTTTTGTTCATTTTTCTTTCCACTCATAACTTCTCCTTCAACTTTGCATTTAACCAGCATCCTCAAAAATGGTTTGTTTTCTCTTATCTCAGCTTCCTTCTCCCACATCTTTAAACTTTTTTCATTTTCCTCCATGTTTTCCAACCATTGTAATCAATTTTGAACTGTAGTGACATCTGACCTGTAGTGAGGGTTAGGGTCTATGTGCTGACCTCTGACCTGTAGTGAGGGTTAGGGTCTATGTGCTGACCCGTAGTGAGGGTTAGGGTCTATGTGCTGACCTCTGACCTGTAGTGAGGGTTAGGGTCTATGTGCTGACCTCTGACCTTTCTGACCCGTGTCCTCCTGCTGCAGGTGTGTCTGTGCTGCTGCTGTCTGGTTCCACTGATTCAGCAGGTGAGTTCCAGCTTCCCAACAACAACCATCAGTCCTTAAAACCTGTTTAACAGCACAGATCACTTTAACCGCTGATCCTAACCACCTGCTTTTTACTGTAACCATGACGATGACGGTTCCCAAACGTTAAAGAAGTCATTTCAACCCAAACCATCATCTTCCTCCAAATAAGTGACTCTAATAATCTGTCTGTGTGTCCTTCAGTCTCTCTGAGTGTCAGTCCAAACCTTCAGCAGTTCTTCAGCAGAGAGTCTCCACTGACTCTGAGCTGTGATGAAGACGGACAGACAGCTGATGGATGGACGGTGAAGAGGAGAGCAGGAGGACAGACTGGACAGTGTGGTGGTGATGGTCAACAAGGCTTTGGGAGGATTGAAGGTTCTAACTGCACCATCTCAAGTCCCTTTCCATCAGATTCTGGAGTTTACTGGTGTGAAAGATCTGGAAAGAGAAGTGAAGAGATCAACATCATAGTTACTGGTAGATATGATTCTGTAACTCTGTCTCTATATGACTGTAACTCTGTCTCTATGTGACTGTAACTCTGTCTCTATGTGACTGTAACTCTGTCTCTATGTGACTGTAACTCTGTCTGTTGTACAGATTTTCCCTTTAAGCTGGAGATCCCTGCTCTTCCTGTGCTGACAGGAAGTGATGTCACTCTGCGTTGTAGGACCAACAATGGTTCCACACCAGCTGATTTATTTAAGAACGGTGAACGTATCAGATCTGACTCTAAAGGAGATTTTATCGTCAGTAACGTCCAACAGTCTGATGAAGGTCTCTACTCGTGTTCTGTTGATCTGGCTGGAGAATCTCCAAGGAGCAGGCTGAGGGTCAAAGGTCAGTACACTGACATCACTTCCTGTTTATATGACAGTCAGTGGAGTTACTAAACTGATCACTGCACTGAACCACATTCTACTGATTCCTCCTCCAGGTTCAACTCCTACTAGTCCTTCCTCTCCTCCTTCCTCTCCTCCTCCTCCTACTACTACTACTTCAGTCTCTCTGAGTGTCAGTCCAGACCTTCAGCAGTTCTTCACCAGAGAGTCTAACCTGACTCTGAGCTGTGATGAAGACGGACAGACAGCTGATGGATGGACGGTGAAGAGGAGAGCAGGAGGACAGACCAGACAGTGTGGTGGTCGTAAACACGACTTTGGGAGGATTGAAGGTTCTAACTGCATCATCTCAAGTCTCTTTCCATCAGATACTGGAGTTTACTGGTGTGAAAGATCTGGAGAGAGAAGTGAAGAGATCAACATCGAAGTTACTGGTAGATATGATTCTGTAACTCTGTCTCTATGTGACTGTAACTCTGTCTCTATGTGACTGTAACTCTGTCTCTATGTGACTGTAACTCTGTCTCTATGTGACTGTAACTCTGTCTGTTTTTCAGATCGTCCCTTTAAGCTGGAGATCCCTGCTCTTCCTGTGCTGACAGGAAGTGATGTCACTCTGCGCTGTAGGACCAACAATGGTTCCACACCACCAGCTGATTTATTTAAGAACGGTGAACGTTTCAGATCTGACCCTAAAGGAGAGTTTATCATCAGTAACGTCCAACAGTCTGATGAAGGTTTCTACTCGTGTTCTCTTGATCTTATTGCAGAATCTCCAAGGAGCAGGCTGAGGGTCAAAGGTCAGTACACTGACATCACTTCCTGTTTATATGACAGTCAGTCGAGTTAATAAACTGATCACTGCACTGAATCTACTGATTCCTCCTCCAGCTGCTCCTCCTACTACTACTTCAGTCTCTCTGAGTATCAGTCCAGACCTTCAGCAGTTCTTCAGCAGAGAGTCTCCACTGACTCTGAGCTGTGATGAAGACGGACAGACAGCTGATGGATGGACGGTGAAGAGGACAATAAAAGGACAGACTGGACAGTGTGGTGGTGGTGGTCAACAAGACTTTGGGAGGATTGTAGGTTCTAACTGCATCATCCCAGTTCTCTTTCAATCAGATTCTGGAGTTTACTGGTGTGAAAGATCTGGAGAGAGAAGTGAAGAGATCAACATCATAATTAATGGTAGATATGATTCTGTAACTCTGTCTCTATATGACTGTAACTCTGTCTCTATGTGACTGTAACTCTGTCTCTATATGACTGTAACTCTGTCTCTATGTGACTGTAACTCTGTCTCTATATGACTGTTTTTCAGATCTTCCCTTTAAGCTGGAGATCCCTGCTCTTCCTGTGCTGACAGGAAGTGATGTCACTCTGCGTTGTAGGACCAGAGATGGTTCCACACCAACATTTAATTTATTAAAGAACGGTGAACGTATCAGATCTGACCCTAAAGGAGAGTTTATCATCAGTAACGTCCAACAGTCTGATGAAGGTTTCTACTCGTGTTCTGTTGGTCAGATAGAATCTCCAAGGAGCAAGTTGAGGGTCAAAGGTCAGTACTCTGACATCACTTCCTGTTTATATGACAGTCAGTAGAGTTAATAAACTGATCACTGCACTGAACCACAATCTACTGATTCCTCCTCCTACCTCTCCTCCTCCAGGTTCCTCTCTCTCTGTGTTCAGACTCTTGTGCCATCTAGTGGTCATCAGTCCGTACTGCATCAGTTCTGTCCTGATGGTGTCCATCTACCGCAGCAGGAGGAGAGGTACACACACACACACACACACACACACACACACACACACACACACACACACACACACACACAAACATACACACACACACACACATACACACACACACAAACACACAAACATACACACACACACACACACACATACACACACACACACACACACATACACACACACTTTTACTTCATGCCTCCATCTCAACTTCTTCTTAACTCCTCCCGCAGGAAACAGACCTGCCGTCTCCATGGCGACCAGCCAGCGTGATGGAGGAGATCAGGGATTGGATGGAGAGAATGATGATGTCACCACTGAGCATGACTTCTGAGCTGCAGCTTGTGTTTTAATCATTTACAGTAAACTGATGATGAAGAGGAGGAAGCTGATCACACCTTAGAACAATAATCAATAATCAATAATTAATGACCCAGTCTCTCCTCTCAGTCTATTTTAATGTGTTCATGGTGTAAATACTGATATATTAATATTAACTGGTATTAAATGTCTTCTCCAGTCTTACCTGAGTCAAATCTCAGCAGATAAAAACTCAGCTGTTGGGTAGAGACCAAAAGAGCAATAAATAGTTTAATTATAGCCTAATTAGTAAAAGATCAAACAAAGACATTTTAATCATACTGGAATAAATTTAGCACATAATATAAAACTAAATTATTGAGAAAGAGGTGCTATGACTTTGGGTGTTGAAATTCCAATTTTTCCCAGTCATTCTCCTTTCCATTGGAAATGAATGGGAATGTTTTGAAAAAACCCAAAAATTCACCTTTTTTCAGAGTCATCAAGCTCACTCATACGTTAACGTAGAAATGTGATTCAAACTTTAAAACGGAGGAAAACTTGTGCTCTCTCCAAAACACCAAACTGATTTCACATAAAATGTAAACTTTTCAAACTATGAGCAGTCAAACAAGGAGTGGAAATCACTTTTTTTCAAAGTTAGAGTGGAAGCGGCAGTTAGCTTAAGTGAGAGAAGCAGTAAAAAATAACCTTAATTTTTATTTTTAACTCGAGCTCACGGCCAAACCGTAAAAAGGAGACAAATAATTTTTTGTCAAAATGTAGACGTAGGTGTTGGGATTCATAAAATGTGACGTTGACAGGCGGGGTCTGCACAAAATTTAAACGGGGGGGCCGAGACCGGCAGCAATACCTGTCTCACTCCCCATTGACCCTAATGTAATCGTCTTCTTTTTTCAATAGAATCTCACTCTGTGTTCACACTGAGCTTACTCGCTCATTTTAAGGAATATCTGAATAAAATAAACACTGTCAGAATCTGCCGGCTTCTGTGTCTCTCACCGTGTTTTCGGTTTTTGGACAGGTGTTACGGTTTTCTCACAGTTTGCAATTGTTCGGGACCTTGTCAGAAGCAAAATTCTTCAGAATGTTGAGAATTCCCAAGCAGATTCTCAAATCGCCATAGCAACCGTAGGGCCTTAGCTGCCCTTAGCAACCGCGGGGCGTTAGCTGGCCTTAGCAACCGTAGGGCCTTAGCTGCCCTTAGCAACCTGTCGCTGGGCAGAAACTGAGCTACTTTTTTGTGATTGGCTAATTCCTGTCTGTCTGTTTGGCAGTTAACCGAGCTCGCAGCTGAAGTTTGATCAAAGCAAAATGCAGAGCTGTAAAATGTACTTGAGTCTGTGTTCTTTACTTTGTTTTTCCAATATTTTATCTTTAATAAAAATGATATTCATAAGTACTGGTTTCAACCTGGTGCTCCATATGATCAATGCGGTACACAGTTAGATGTTGTATTAAGAAAAGTATTCACTTAAGTGTCCTTAATGTGTCATACATCTTCAAGGTAAAATTGAACTTTGTAAATGTTGTACATACACTCACAATACACAAGTGTGTTGTATTTGAGCCATTTCTACCAACGTGGCGCTATAGTAACAATATAACAAGACATTTCTCTAAACCAGAATATGATCGGTAACTTTTGAACACTGGAAATAAATCAAGTCCTCGTCCTGGCAGCAGCACCGTGGCACTCAACATTTCCCTGGAATTTTCTAGTTGGTAAATGTTTGTTTTGACAAAATGTGAGCTGATTAATAAAAGAAATAAAATGTGTTACCTACCTTTTTAATCATAACAGTTTGTCTTGTGTTTTGTGTCCAGTTCTCCTGAGCCAATTTAGACTTCTGAGACGCTGGTCCAAATGGTTAGTTGAGTCTTCTCTCAGCAACTGAAAAGGATAACAAACATTATTGGGGGGGGGGGGGGGGGGGGTTAACCAAAACCAAAAGAAACCAAAGTAAAATAAACACAAGCAAACAAAATAAACCAAACTAATGTGGTTGGCAGCAACGCAAAATACTCCAAACTAAATCTTAATCATAGGCTCCCAGAAGAATTAACCTTTTTTTTTCGAACCGGGGTCACCTGCAACGAGGACTAAAGCCTCAACACATGGGGTGGGTGCGCTACCCACTGAGCTAAGCTCAACCCCCAGAATTAACCTTTTTAACCCGATCAAATTCATCCATCCATGACCCTAACTGTGAAGAAGACCCCCAGATATTTAAACCCCCCCCCCCCTCTGACCTTTCAGAGCTAAACTGGTCCTGGCTTCTGTCTGTGCACTGCTGAGCCCATCCACCTTTTTCCAGCAGAGCACCATGGCCTCAGATGTGGAGGTGCTGACTCTCATCCTGACCACTTCACCTGTAGAGTCCAACAGAACAACATCAACCGTAAACAGCAGAGAGGAGATTCTGAGGTCCCCAAACTGGACCCAAACTGGGCGGCTGTGGGGCAGGAGGTAGAGCGGTCGTCCTCCAATTGGAAGATTGGTGGTTCGATTCCCGGCTCCTCCAGTCCACATGTCGATGTGTCCTTGGGCAAGACACTTAACCCCAAATTGCTCCCGTTGCTGTGCCAACGGTGTGTGAATGTGAATGAATGGTTAGATCCCTCTGATGAGCAGGTTGGCACCCTGCGTGGTAGCCCTGCCATCAGTGTATGAATGTGTGTGAAAGGGTGAATGACTTGTCATGTAAAGCGCTTTGAGTGGTCGCACAGACTAGAAAGGCGCTATATAAGTACAGTCCATTTACCATAGTCCATTTACTCTCTGCTCCCCCCGGCTGCACCTTGAGACTCTGTCCATGAAGATCACAAACAGGATCAGAGACCAGGGACAGCCCTGATGGAGCCCAACACCCACTGAGACCAGGTCTGACTTACTGCAGAGAATGTGAACACAGCTCTCACAGCGGTTGTATAGGGTACCTATATCTGGTGCCCCAAACTCCCACAACACCTCCCACAAAGGACTCCCACGGGTACTGTCATGCGACATTGAAGAGGCGTGTCACACATGACATCTGGACAATGTCCGGAGCCTTCAGCATCTCAGGGTGAATCTCATTCGCCCCTGGCACCTTGCCACAGAGGAGCTGTTTAACACTCCTCCCCAAACTGTATTTTACATTAAAGTCAAATGATGCAAGCTGGGATGCCCAGCACTGTTCAGTGGAACCATGCTTGGCAGATGACAAGTGGCTGAGCGGATTATGGTCTGTATAGACAGTACGCTTGTGGCCCAGCAAGTACCCCCCGTCATAGCCCATTTGAGTGCCAAGAACTACAATTTCATGGAGCTATAATTGACCGTGTTGCGCTCAGTGGGCCTCAGACCTCGGCTACCGTAGGCTATGGGCCTCACCTTACCTCCCTGCTCCTGTGACAGCACACCGTCAAAATCACAAACTAAGGGGGAATCTGCTGAGACTTACAGGTGGGGGGGACGGGAGTCAGAGACGGGGTGTGAGGAACCCCAGAAGAAAACACAAATCACCCCAAAAATCAAAGAAAAGGGGAAATGCACAGCACACATACACACAAAAGGGGAAACCACCACCGTCAGCTCTCAGCAACTGAAGAGGATAACAAACATGATGAGGGGGGTGGGGGTGGGGGGGGGGGGGTTAACCAAAACCAAAAGAAACCAAAGTAATGTGGTTGGCAGCAACGCAAAATACTCCAAACTAAATCTTAATCATAGCCTCCCAGAAGAATGAACCTTTTTAACCTGATTAACCCACTTCACCTGTAGAGTCCAACACAACAACATCAACCACATAAAGCAGAGAGATGATTCTGAGGTCCCCAAACTGGACTCTCTCCTCTCTCCTACACAGTCTGCTCCTCTCTACTACAGTCTGCTCCTCTTTCCTACAGTCTGCTCCTCTCTCCTACACAGTCTGCTCCTCTTTCCTACAGTCTGCTCCTCTCTCCTGCAGTCTACTCCTCTCTACTACATTCTGCTCCTCTCTCCTGCAGTCTGCTCCTCTTCCCTGCAGTCTGCTCCTCTCTCCTACAGTTTGATCCTCTCTACTACAGTCTGCTCCTCTCTACTACAGTCTGCTCCTCTCTACTACAGTCTGCTCCTCTTTCTTACAGTCTGCTCCTCTCTCCTACAGTCTGCTCCTTTAATTATAATAAATAAATATGAACTAACATCAGTATGAACCTTAAGGAGCAGCTCTACATGTAATGAGAATGTGAATAAACATGATGACTCATCATTAACAGTAACTCACCAACCTTTACGCACTAAATGTCCTTTAATGGTAAAGTGATGAAGACAGGAACAAAGAGAAGAGGAAGGAAACACAACTGATCACAGATAACAGACGAATTACTGTGGTGACAGAAACAAGAAGTTACTATCTCAACTTCTGCTTTGTTTTATCTACTGTGACTGTAACTAGTAAACCAGTGTTCCCAGTATCACCATTAATACCAGAAACACTAGTAAACCAGAGTTTTACTGTAACCATGACGATGACGGTTCTCAAACGTTAAACAGGAAGTTGACATGTTGCTGATGAACTTATATGGACTTCCTGTAGACTTCCTGTAGACTGTTGGTAATGTATCAGATATCAGAGTCCTGTTACTGCAGCTCATCTTTCTAAATGATACTGATTAGATATTGATTATAACAGAAGTCTGAAGTGATGTATTGATCTCTGGCCGACAGTCTGAGCTGATCAGGTTTCAAACTGCTTCTGAAGACAAAGAAAGAAATCAGGAAATAACAAAGAGTTTTTTTATTGGTGTGAGTTTAGAAGAGAAGAAAAGCAGAAGTGGTTGTCACTCCTCATCCAGACATCATGAAGAGTTCATCTGTGTTTCTGCTGCTCGGTGAGTCCAACACATTTACTCCTTCTCTCCTTCTCTCCTTTACTCCTTTACTCCTTTACTCCTTTACTCCTTTACTCCTTTACTCCTTTACTCCTTCACTCCTTCACTCCTTTACTCCTTTACTCCTTTACTCCTTCACTCCTTTACTCATTCATCAGTAGCAGTTTTACTGTCATTAACACTAGAATGATATTTGGGTAACACTACTTGAAGGTATCGTCATAAAGTCCCGCTGGCCCGACCCACTGCCGACCAGCAGGGGACGCCACATAATGATTAGTTGACGTTAATCGAAGTGACACGACCAGAAAATGTCTTTGTCTCCTATTTTTGTGTTTCTGGCAAGTTGACATAACGATGGTTATAATTAGATGTGCAAGCTCACAGACCGATTCTAGCACTTAGTCATAGATGTTTCACAGGAAACCCAAAGCTGTCACGACTCCATCATGACAGTCAGTCTTGTCCACCAATAAAGAAAGAATCTTTCAAAGGATATGGCAACCTCTGTTGGACAAATGGTCAGACATGTGTGAGACCATCAAAGCCCAGAGTGACACCCCTTGCACTTGAGTCTGGCCTCTTCTCTTTCCTTCCGTCGAATTTCTTTTGTACACTATGTTGACTGTCACCATCTAGTCCTTTATCTCATGCTGGCTTTTTTCTTTTCTTTCTTTTTTTTTTTCTTCTTCCTAGTTGTTTGTTGGTTTGTTTTTATGCTGGGTGGGGGGTGGTTGGGTTTGGCCTTGTTGGCCTTGTTGGGTGGTGGGCGTAGGGAGTAGGGTGGTGGGCGTAGGGAGGAGGGTGGTGGGTGTAGGGATGAGGGTGGTGGGCATGGGGAGTAGGGTGGTGGGCGTAGGGAGTTGGGTGGTGGGCGTAGGGAGGAGGGTGGTGGGTGTAGGGAGGAGGGTGGTGGGTGTAGGGAGTAGGGTGGTGGGCGTGTGAGAGGGATATGGATCATTCTTAAGCCCAATTTCCACTGAGTCCGGCAGTGGCGCGTTACAGCTGCGCCGCGGTCACCGGAGCTGATAGGTAACACTATAATCAATGAGAGTATCTCCACCGGGAACGTTTCAGCAGCGTGTCAGCTGACGGACCCGGTGGAAATCCCCAGTTAGTCGTCTTTTTGTTCATTTTTCTTTCCACTCATAACTTCTCCTTCAACTTTGCATTTAACCATCAGTCTCAAAAATGGTTAGTTTTCTCTTATCTCAGCTTCCTTCTCCCTGTAGTGAGGGTTAGGGTCTATGTGCTGACCTCTGACCTGTAGTGAGGGTTAGGGTCTATGTGCTGACCTCTGACCTTTCTGACCCGTGTCCTCCTGCTGCAGGTGTGTCTGTGCTGCTGCTGTCTGGTTCCACTGATTCAGCAGGTGAGTTCCAGCTTCCCAACAACAACCATCAGTCCTTAAAACCTGTTTAACAGCACAGATCACTTTAACCGCTGATCCTAACCACCTGCTTTTTACTGTAACCATGACGATGACGGTTCCCAAACGTTAAAGAAGTCATTTCATCCCAAACCATCATCTTCCTCCAAATAAGTGACTCTAATAATCTGTCTGTGTGTCCTTCAGTCTCTCTGAGTGTCAGTCCAGACCTTCAGCAGTTCTTCACCGGAGAGTCTCCACTGACTCTGAGCTGTGATGAAGACGGACAGACAGCTGATGGATGGACGGTGAAGAGGAGAGCAGGAGGACAGACTACACAGTGTGGTGATGGTCAACAAGACTTTGGAAGGATTGAAGGTTCGAACTGCTTCATCTCAGGTCCCTTTCCATCAGATTCTGGAGTTTACTGGTGTGAAAGATCTGGAGAGAGAAGTGAAGAGATCAACATCACAGTTACTGGTAGATATGATTCTGTAACTCTGTCTCTATATGACTGTAACTCTGTCTCTATGTGACTGTAACTCTGTCTCTATGTGACTGTAACTCTGTCTGACTGTAACTCTGTCTCTATGTGACTGTAACTCTGTCTCTATGTGACTGTAACTCTGTCTGACTGTAACTCTGTCTGACTGTAACTCTGTCTCTATATGACTGTAACTCTGTCTCTATGTGACTGTAACTCTGTCTCTATGTGACTGTAACTCTGTCTCTATGTGACTGTAACTCTGTCTCTATGTGACTGTAACTCTGTCTCTATGTGACTGTAACTCTGTCTCTATATGACTGTAACTCTGTCTCTATGTGACTGTAACTCTGTCTCTATGTGACTGTAACTCTGTCTCTATGTGACTGTAACTCTGTCTCTATATGACTGTAACTCTGTCTCTATGTGACTGTAACTCTGTCTCTATATGACTGTAACTCTGTCTCTATGTGACTGTAACTCTGTCTCTATGTGACTGTAACTCTGTCTGACTGTAACTCTGTCTCTATGTGACTGTAACTCTGTCTCTATATGACTGTAACTCTGTCTCTATGTGACTGTAACTCTGTCTCTATGTGACTGTAACTCTGTCTCTATGTGACTGTAACTCTGTCTGTTGTTCAGATGGTTCCTTTAAGCTGGAGATTTCTGCAGTTCCTGTGCTGACAGGAAGTGATGTCACTCTGCGCTGTAGGACCAACGATGGTTCCACACCACCAGCTGATTTATTAAAGAACGGTGGACGTATCAGATCTGACCTTAAAGGAGAGTTTATCATCAGTAACGTCCAACAGTCTGATGAAGGTTTCTACTCGTGTGTTGTTGGTCTGAATGGAGAATCTCCAAGGAGCAGGCTGAGGGTCAAAGGTCAGTACACTGACATCACTTCCTGTTTATATGACAGTCAGTAGAGTTAATAAACTGATCACTGCACTGAACCACAATCTACTGATTCCTCCTCCAGCTGCTCCTACTACTACTACTTCAGTCTCTCTGAGTGTCAGTCCAGACCTTCAGCAGTTCTTCACCAGAGAGTCTCCACTGACTCTGAGCTGTGATGAAGACGGACGGACAGCTGATGGATGGACGGTGAAGAGGAGAGCAGGAGGACAGACTGGACAGTGTGGTGGTGATGGTCAACAAGGCTTTGGGAGGATTGAAGGTTCTAACTGCACCATCTCAGGTCCCTTTCCATCAGATTCTGGAGTTTACTGGTGTGAAAGATCTGGAGAGAGAAGTGAAGAGATCAACATTTCAGTTACTGGTAGATATGATTCTGTAACTCTGTCTCTATGTGACTGTAACTCTGTCTCTATGTGACTGTAACTCTGTCTCTATGTGACTGTAACTCTGTCTCTATGTGACTGTAACTCTGTCTCTATGTGACTGTAACTCTGTCTGTTGTTCAGATGGTCCCTTTAAGCTGGAGATCCCTGCTCTTCCTGTGCTGACAGGACGTGATGTCACTCTGCGCTGTAGGACCAACGATGGTTCCACACCAACATTTGATTTATTAAAGAACGGTAAACATATCAGATCTGACCCTAAAGGAGAGTTTATCATCAGTAACGTCCAACAGTCTGATGAAGGTTTCTACTCGTGTTCTGTTGGTCAGACTGCAGAATCTCCAAGGAGCAGGCTGAGGGTCAAAGGTCAGTACACTGACATCACTTCCTGTTTATATGACAGTCAGTAGAGTTAATAAACTGATCACTGCACTGAACCACAATCTACTGATTCCTCCTCCAGCTCCTCCTCCTACTACCTCTCCTCCTCCTCCTCCTACTACCTCTCCTACTACCTCTCCTCCTTCCTCTTCTTCCTCTCCTCCTCTCTCAGCCTCTCCTCCTCCTCTAGCTCCTCCTACCTCTCCTCCTTCTCCTCCTCTCTCAGCCTCTCCTCCTCCTCTAGCTCCTCCTCCAGCTGCTCCTCCAGGTTCCTCTCTCTCTGTGTTCAGACTCTTGTGCCATCTAGTGGTCATCAGTCCGTACTGCATCAGTTCTGTCCTGATGGTGTCCATCTACCGCAGCAGGAGGAGAGGTACACACACACACACACACACACACACTCACACACACACACAGACACACATACACACATACACACACACACACACACACTCACACAGACACACATACACATACACACACTCACACACACACACACATACACATACACACACTCACACACACACACTCATGTTTTACTTCATGCCTCCATCTCAACTTCTTCTTAACTCCTCCCACAGGAAACAGACCTGCCGTCTCCATGGCGACCAGCCAGCGTGATGGAGGAGATCAGGGATTGGATGGAGAGAATGATGATGTCACCACTGAGCATGACTTCTGAGCTGCAGCTTGTGTTTTAATCATTTACAGTAAACTGATGAAGAAGAGGAGGAAGCTGATCACACCTTAGAACAATAATCAATAATCAGTAATTAATGACCCAGTCTCTCCTCTCAGTCTATTTTAGTGTGTTCATGGTGTAAATACTGATATATTAATATTAACTGGTATTAAATGTCTTCTCCAGTCTTACCCGAGTCAAATCTCAGCAGATAAAAACTCAGCTGTGACTCATAAACAGATATTGAACACCTTGTATTAATGCATATATATGCATATTTTTAAATGTAATTAGATAAGCATTGTACCAGCACACAGATTATTATTACCTCGCTGAACATTTGAGCTGATTAATGAAAGAAATAAAATGTGTTACCTTTTTAATCATCATAACAGTTTGTCTTGTGTTTTGTGTCCAGTTCTCCTGAACACCTCACCAGGGAGGCGTCCGGGAGGCATCCTGACTAGATGCCCGAGCCTCCTCATCTGGCTCCTCTCAACGCGGAGGAGCAGCGGGTCTACTCCGAGCTCCTCCCGGATAACTGAGCTTCTCACCCTATCTCTAAGGGAGAGCCCAGCCAGCCTACGGAGGAAGCTCATTTCAGCCGCTTGTACCCGCCATCTTGTTCTTTGGGTCACGACCCAAAGCTCATGACCAGAGGTGAGGGTAGGAACCCAAAGCTCATGACCAGAGGTGAGGGTAGGAACCCAAAGCTCATGACCAGAGGTGAGGGTAGGAACCCAAAGCTCATGACCAGAGGTGAGGGTAGGAACCCAAAGCTCATGACCAGAGGTGAGGGTAGGAACCCAAAGCTCATGACCAGAGGTGAGGGTAGGAACGAAGATGGACTGGTAAATCCAGAGCTTTGCCTTTCGGCTCAGCTCTCTCTTCACCACGACGGATCTGTGCAGAGTCCGCATTACTGCAGACGCCGCACCGATCCGCCTGTCGGTCTCACGCTCCATCCTTCCCTCACTGTGAACAAGACCCCGAGGTACTTGAACTCCTCCACTTGGGGCAGGATCTCATCCCCGACCCGGAGAGTGCACTCCACCCTTTTCCGGTTGAGGACCATGGCCTCGGATTTGGATGTGCTGATTCTCATCCCGGCCGCTTCACACTCGGCTGTGAACCGATCCAGTGAGAGTTGGAGGTCACGGTCTGATGAAGCCAACAGGACCACATCATCTGCAAAAAGCAGTGACCCAATCCTGAGGTCACCAAACCGGACCCCCTCCACACCCTGGCTGCACCTAGAAATCCTGTCCATAAAGATTATGAACAGGATCGGTGACAAAGGGCAGCCCTGGCGGAGTCCAACCCTCACTGGAAACAAGTCCCACTTATTACCGGCAATGCGGACCAAGCTCTGACACCGGTCATACAGGGAACGGACGGCCCGTTCAGGGGGTCCGATACCCCGTACTCCCGGAGAACTCCCCACAGGACTCCCCGAGGGACACGGTCGAATGCCTTCTCCAAGTCCACAAAACACATGTGGACTGGTTGGGCCCCATGCACCCTCGAGGACCCTGCAGAGGGTGTAGAGCTGGTCCACTGTTCCACGGCCTGGACGAAAACCACACTGCTCCTCCTGAATCCGAGGTTCGACTATCCGACGGACCCTCCTCTCCAGCACCCCCGAATAGACCTTACCAGGGAGGCTGAGGAGTGTGATCCCCCTGTAGTTGGAACACACCCTCTGGTCCCCCTTCTTAAAAAGAGGGACCACCACCCCAGTCTGCCAATCCAGAGGCACTGCCCCCGATGTCCACGCGATGCTGCAGAGTCGTGTCAACCATGACAGCCCCACAACATCCAGGGCCTTGAGGAATTCGGGGCGGATCTCATCCAAACCCGGGGCCCGGCCACCGAGGAGCTTTTTAACCACCTCGGCGACCTCAGCCCCAGAGATAGGAGAGCCCACACCCGAGTCCCCCGGCCCTGCTTCCTTACCGGAAGGCGTTTTGGTGGGATTGAGGAGGTCTTCGAAGTATTCCTTCCACCAATCCACAACGTCCCGAGTCGAGGTCAGCAGCGCACCGTCCCCACCGTACACAGTGTTGACGGTGCACTGATTCCCCCTCCTGAGACGCCGGATGGTGGACCAGAATCTCTTCGAAGCCGTTCGGAAGTCGTTCTCCATGGCCTCACCGAACTCCTCCCATGTCCGGGTTTTTGCCTCAGAGACCGCCCTAGCTGCGTTCCGCTTGGCCTGCCGGTACCTGTCTGCTGCCTCCGGAGACCCACAGGCCCAAAAGGTCCTATAGGACTCCTTCTTCAGCTTGACGGCATCCCTCACCGCCGGTGTCCACCAGCGGGTTTGGGGATTGCCGCCCCGACAGGCACCGACCACCTTGCGGCCACAGCTCCGGTCGGCCGCCTTAACAATGGAGGCACGGAACATGGCCCACTCGGACTCAATGTCCCCCGCCTCCCCCGGTACGTGGTCGAAGCTCTCCCGGAGGTGGGAGTTGAAACTCTCTCTGACAGGAGACTCTGCCAGACGTTCCCAGCAGACCCTCACAATACGTTTGGGTCTGCCAGGTCTGACCGGCGTCCTCCCCCACCATCGGAGCCAACTCACCACCAGGTGGTGATCAGTTGACAGCTCCGCCCCTCTCTTCACGTCAATCATCGAACTGCGGCCTAGGGTGTCCTGGTGCCAAGTGCACATATGGACTCCCCCCCCCCCCCCCCCTTATGCTTGAACATGGTGTTCGTTATGGACAATCTGTGACCAACACAGAAGTCCAATAACAGAACACCGCTCGGGTTCAGATCGGGGGGGCCGTTCCTCCCAATCACACCCTTCCAGGTCTCACTGTCTCTACCAACATGAGCGTTGAAGTCCCCCAGCAGAACAAGGGAATCCCCAGAGGGAGACTCTCCAGCCCCCCCTCCAAGGAGTCCAAGAAGGGTGGATGCTCTGAGCTGCTGTTTGGACCATCGGCACAAACAACAGTCAGGATCCGTCCCCCCACCCGAAGGCGGAGGGAGGCCACCCTCTCGTCTACCGAGGTAAACTCCAACATACAGGCACCAAGCCGGGGGGCAATAAGTATTGCCTTCCTGCCCGGCGCCTCTCACCAGTGGCAACTCCAGAGTGGACGAGAGTCCAACCCCTCTGGAGGAGACTGGTTCCAGACTGGTTCCAGAGCCCTTGCTGTGTGTCGAGGTGAGGCCGACCACCAGCTCAGGCTCCTTCCCCACCAGAGAGGAGACGTTCCACGTCCCTGGAGCTAGCTTCTGCAGCCGAGGGTCGGACCACCAAGGTCCCCGCCTTCGGCGGCCGCCCAGCTCACACTTTGGACCCCATGGGCGAAGGCCCGGCCACCAGGCGCTTGCCATTGAGCCCCCCACTGGCCTGGCTCCGGGGGGGGGGGCCGGTGACCCACGTCCGGGCAAGGGACACGGAAAACCATTTGTCGTCGTCATCATAAGGGGTCTTCACTACACAACATAATGTGTTTTCAGTTTTTTTGTTAACAACTCATAGACTAGTACCTCTAACTGTAGAAAGTATCACATATTTAAATGTTAGTGAATTAATTCTATTACAATAGAAACATTTCTCACATTTTAATTTTAATAATCAGTTTGTGTCTAAAATGTTTAATGAATCTGAAACGTTCACATTTTCCTCTTTAACAGCTGAGACGTGTGTGTATCTGTGTGTGTGTGTGTGTGTATGTGTGCGTGTGTGTGTGTGAAGAAGCAGCAGCAGAGCGTTCAGTACAATATAGACTTTATTAGTTCACTAAAGTTGAATATGAAATAAAAAGCAGATTGGCTTTAAATGATTCACAATTCAGTAATAATCGAGTTTCATGTTCATCACGTCAACACAGGAAGCGGCTGCCGCGCCTCCGAAGAGTGAGCGCGGCGCTCCGAGGCCGACCCGCCTCACTTTCCACCCACAAACACTTTCAATTTAAACCAGATTCCACGAGAGAGATTCGAGGGTGGGGGTGGGGGGGTGGGGGCGTGTTTTTGAGTTCCAGCTGATGTGTGATTGACAGAAAGTGAAGCGCGTGCAGACCTGGAGCCGAGCGTTTCCTCTGCAGCGTCTGAACTTCACACCAACTACAAACGTCCCGACAGAACTCCCCGTCAGCGAGCTGCTACCAAAAACAAGCAATGAAGTGAGTTAAAAAACAAACCGGAAGAAAAAAACAAAACAAAAGTCATGGTTCTTTGTGGCGTCGTCGAGTAAACAAACCAACAGTGGGAGGCGGCCACCGAACTGAAGAGTCCAAACGTCCGTCTGTCCGTCCGTCCGTCCGACAGACAAGAAGAACCCAAATCACCAGAACTGCTTGGGGAATGTTTCATATCATTTTATTG
>JAJDFG010000321.1:275000-279482 GCA_021039105.1 Scomber colias
ATCTAGTTTATTTTAATGCATTTCATCATCATCACATATCAAAGGTTCAGCAGGTGGTGAAATGAGCTTTAAACATTATATTCACATGTTGGTTCTTCCAGATAAAACTCAGAGTGATGTTTTATTAATGTTTAAATGATTAGTCAGAAGGTTGCTCAGGCTTTACAGGGTTAACTTTAATATAGATGTACCTGTCTGGTATTTATAATGATTAAAGGCATATTGTAGTTTAGTGTTTCAGTGCATCTGGTAAAACATCACAGCCTCCAGGTCAACTGTTTAAAGGATCACTGCAAAGAAAACTGTATTTATGTTTATATTCTTTATATATTAAATATCTGCATGTATCAGTCCCCCATCAGTCAGGCTCTGGTTTACATCTTTACATTTACAGTCACTCTGAAGTTAAATGCCCATATTTAGACTTTCTGCAGCTTCACTCTGAACAGGAAGTCCTGCGACAGGAAACCCAGCTGCTGGTGAGAAAACCAACAACTAACAGTCAGTATGCTTATATCTGTGTGTGTAATGATTCCTCCTGTTCATACTGACCATCAGATCCTTCATAATAAACTAACAGGAAGTGATGGAGGACTAAACCCACAGTCCTCCTGTGGAAACATTTAAAAGCTGATCTGAAGCTTCAGGTGTCAGAAAGAAAGAAGAAGAAAGATGGAAGGAAGAAGAAGAAGAAGGATGTGTGTGTGTGTGTGTGTGTGTGTGTGTGTGTGTGTGTGTGTGTGAGAGTGTGTGTGTGTGTGTGTGTGTGATCAGTAACAGTGTGAAGCAGGTCTCAGATAATGTGGTTGGTTTGTACATCACGATCAGCGTGGTGCATGATTTATCATCACAGACCAAACACAGTGTTCATTCACTACTGACAGAGGGGACAGGTGAGGACAGGTGAGGGACAGAGGGGACAGGTGAGGGACAGATGAGGACAGGGTGATGGTCAGGTGAGGGACAGGTGAGGACAGGTGAGGGGACAGAGAGGACAGGTGATGGACAGAGGGGACAGGTGAGGACAGGTGAGGGACAGAGGGGACAGGTGAGGACAGGTGAGGGACAGAGGGGGACAGGTGAGGACAGGTGAGGGGACAGAGAGGACAGGTGATGGGACAGAGGGGGACAGGGAGAGGGACAGAGAGGACAGGTGATGGACAGGTGAGGGACAGAGGAGGACAGGTGAGGGACAGAGAGGACAGGTGATGGACAGGTGATGGTCAGAGGGGACAGGTGAGGGACAGAGGGGACAGGTGAGGGACAGAGAGGACAGTGAGTGGACAGGAGAGGACAGGGTGAGGGGACAGGATGAGGGACAGGTGAGGGACAGGTGAGGGACAGAGGGGACAGGTGAGGGACAGGTGAGGACAGGTGAAGGTGTCTACCTGTCTGTGGTCTCCAGCAGTTTCTGGACGATGATCTCGAAGGAGGAGGACAGACAGTAGGTGCTCGGCTCCTCTTGGTCCTCGGCTGCGTCTGTGGCTTCGTAGGCGGCTTCAGCCAGAGACGAGAAGGCCTGGAGACGAAGAGACGGGGTTACTAAAGGTTACTAAAAGGTCATTAAAGGTCATGACCTCACTGCAGGAAGAAACAGTTAAAGGATGAAACGTGGAGCTGATGCTGAACCAAACATCTGAACGTCAGAGCAAAAATCTAATATCAATATTTTATATTACGATATCTAGTCTCACATCACGCCCAGCTCTGGTCTAACATGTCTTCTTTAACTGGATGTTTGTGTAAAGAACTGGAGGCTGATCAGCACGGTGATGAGGTCGTGAGTGTTCGGCCCCCCCGGCGGCCCCCCCGGCTCACCCAGCAGACGTTGGAGGCCACTCTGGGTTCGGCCCCCAGACCCTCGATGAGACACTGCAGCAGTGGAGCCAGGTAGATCTCATTAATGGCAGCTCAGGCAGCAGCTCACAGATCCTCCCCACCGGTCCACGCCGTCGTGTCCCTCACCACCACGCTGGGGTCCATCATCAGCTCGATCAGGGGTGGGCATCGCCTGGGGGGGGCAGGAGGAGAGAGAGGGGGGGGGGGGGGGGGGGGGGTTAGTGAGACACAGCTGAGCTCATACAGGTAACCAGTCATCCATCTAATGAGCAACGAGCCGACAGCACCGATGCTAAATTAAAACATCCTCCGTTTAAAGACGAGCTTTTATTCTGAAATTCACCCGACAAACTAAATGCCAGCGTCGCCATGGCAACAACCTTAAATACAGAGCTAAAATCTGCTTTAATGTAGAAAAATAGAAATTTTCCTTTTACAGGATGAGAAGCGTGTGGAGTCTTCCTGCTTCATGACTCTCAGCCAGCCGAACATTAAACTCATCTTATGACTTTTAAACTCTAATGAAATAAAACCTTCACTGCTCAACATCCTTTACTGGTGTCACTATACTAACAGTCTGTATTAACACATGTGACTGTTGGACTCATATAATATATAATATAATATAATATAATATATAATATAATATGAGACATAATGTAAAAGCAGGATGTTACTGTTCTAGAGGTTTAAGCTCATTTATAAAGGAATGTAACTACTGGTTAGTTTCATTATGATCAGTTTGAACTTTAATAATTTGGTTGTTTAAATAAAATAATCAGAAACTAATCAATCAATCTTTATTAAAAGATAAATAATAAACTGAACTAATATAATAACTCAGATCTGATCTAATGTCTTAACTCCAACAGGTGAGACACTTTTAGAGCTGGAATATCAAACATGAACTTCCCCCGGTGACATCACGCCGAAGGCCCCCGGTGACATCACACCGAAGGGCCCCCCGGGTGACATCACACGGAAGGCCCACCCGGTGACATCACACAGAAGGCCCCCGGTGACATCACACGGAAGGCCCCCCCGGTGACATCACACAGAAGGCCCCCGGTGACATCACACAGAAGGCCCCCGGTGACATCACACATAACCCCGGTGACATCACACAGAAGGCCCCCGGTGACATCACACAGAAGGCCCCCCGGTGACATCACACAGAAGGCCCCCGGTGACATCACACAGAAGGCCCCCGGTGACATCACACATAACCCCGGTGACATTACACGGAACCCCCCGGTGACATCACACGGAACCCCCCGGTGACATCATCATCTCCCTCCTCCCTCTCACCTGGATGACGAGCGGCTTCAGCTGGTTGAGTTCTGGTCCTTCCAGGATGGAGCCGAACGCCATGACGGAGGCGTCGCGGTAACGCCAGTCCGGGTGTTTGATGTTCTCTTTGATGAACGGCAGAACGTGAGGAACCACGTCGTCCTCGCAGCACGTCGCCAGCAGCATCAGACACACGCCGGCCGCCTTGCACGGGTTCCAGTCGTCATCGTTCGTCGTTCTCGTCCTGCAGAGAAGAACCAGAACACCTGAGCACGGTTCCCTCTCTCCTTAGAGGCAGGGTGTCAAACATGAGGCCCGGGGGCCAGAACCGGCCCGCCAAGGGATCCAATCCGGCCCACTCTCCTTCCTGTCTTATTTTCCTTCCTTCCCTCCTGTCATCTGTCCTTCTTTCCTTCCTTCCCTTTCATCTTTCCTTCATCTTCTTTTCCTTCCTTTCCTTCCTAATTCCTTTTCCTTCTTTCCTTCCTTTTGTCTTTCCTTCCTATCGTCATTTCCTTCCTCCCTTTCTTACTTCTTTCCTTCCTTCCTCCCTTTCTTACTTCTTTCCTTCTTTGTTTCCTTCCCTCCATCCTTCCTTTCATCTTTTTTCCTTTCCTTCCTTCCTTCCTTCTGTCTGTCTGTCCTTCCCTCCTACCTTTCCTTCCTAATTCCCCTTTCCTTCCTTCCTTCCTTCTGTCTGTCTGTCCTTCCCTCCTACCTTTCCTTCCTAATTCCCTTTCCTTCTTTCCTTCCTTTTGTCTTTCCTTCCTATCACCTTTCCCTTCTTTCCTTCCTTTTGTCTTTCCTTCCCTCCTACCTTTCCTTCCTATCACCTTTCCCTTCTTTCCTTCCTTATATCCTTCCTCCCTTCCCTTCTTTTTTAATGATCCGGCCCACATGAGATCAAATTGGTCTGTATGTGGCCCTTGAACAAAAATGAGTTTGACACCCCTGCCTTAGAGGAACCATTTCACAGGTTCTCCGGGTTCTCTGGGTTCTCCAGGACTCGTGGGAACCGGGGACGGAACCCTGTTCCTACCTGCTTGGTGAGCGTCTGGGTCAGGATGGGAACCAGGTACTGCAGAGCTCCTTTAGCGTAGAACTTACTGGTGTGCTCCGGGGGCCCGCCCCTGCTCCGAGGCCTGAGAGAGAGAGAGAGAGAGGACAGAGAGAGAGAGAGAGAGAGACAGAGAGAGAGAGAGAGAGAGAGAGACAGAGAGAGAGAGACAGAGAGTGAGAGAGAGAGAGACAGAGAGAGAGAGAGAGAGAGAGAGAGAGAGAGAGACAGAGAGAGAGAGACAGAGAGAGAGAGAGAGAGAGAGACAGAGAGAGAGAGAGAGAGAGAGAGAGAGA